>CAUYQV010135501.1:0-155012 GCA_963574575.1 Galagoides demidoff
CCCAGCTACTTGGGAGGCGGAGGCAGGAGACTCGCTTGAGCCCAGGAGTTGGAGGTTGCTGTGAGCTGTGATGCCATGGCACTCTACCCAGGGGGATAGCTTGAGGCTCTGTCTCAAAAAAAAAAAAAAAAAAAAAAAGACATGGGCTCCATATCAACTCCTATCTCTGCAGAGTCACCCAACTAATCCCTTCACAGGCACGGTTGCATTGACTATTCAGTAATCCTGTGAGGTTGGCAGGGATTATCATACCCACTTCACAGAGGAGAAAATAGAGCTTTTCTGGGGACTCATAGTAAGCTCAAGTCTGAGTCTGAAAAAGATGCAGGACAGGGAAACAACTGTGTCAGTAGGGACAAGTGGCAAGTGACAAAAGACCCAATTCTCAAACTGGCCTAAATAAAACAAAGCAAAATAAATAGGCAATAAAAATATTATATTGATTCATAGAACTAAAAGTCTAGAAGTGTCTGCTTCAGGCATAGATGGATCCAGGAGCTCTGATGATGTCACCAGAAATCCTGTCTGCCTCTCATTCAATTCTGATTCCCCTGTTTTAGCTGCACTCTCAGGCAGGCTTTTCTAACTCCGTGTAAAAGGCAGTCACCACCAACTTGGCTTTCACGCTATCAGCTTACACCTGAGTGGAAAGAGAACATCACTTGGTTGACAGTGTGGCAATGGTCCCAGGATCGACTCTCACTGGACAACCTTGGTCAGGAGCCCTCCCCTGGAGATTGGGGGTGGGTGGAGTAGGTGGACAGAACACTGGGAAAGGGCTGCTCCTCCTAAGGAAATCCAGATGTCATTTTCAAAAGAAGGGAGAACAGATGCCAGAGGTGCCAGAGATTGGCAGCCGGAAGTTCTGCAGAGAAGGACTGATGTGTAGCCAATGGGCTGCTCAGAAGACACTTCTGGTGTCAGGGAGCATGGGCTTTAACCCCCTACCCCTGACTTCTGTTCTTTTTTCTGCCAGTTCTTGGAAATAAGCCTGCTGGGTGATGTAAAAATGTCCTGTCCCAGGTGCTCAAGAATCTGGCTTCCCTTTCCAGCCTGGGCTGTGCATCCCACCCTCTGCTCCAGCCACTCAGCTCCTCATTCCTTCTGCGCATGCTCCAGGCCTTTGCTCATGACCTTTCTTCTCCCCGGAATGCCCTCCTCACCATCCTGCCAGCCTGCAAACAGGGCCACACTGCACTTGCCTGTGAGCTCCTAGAGGGCAGGGGAAATATGTTGTTTTTTGTGTCCTCATCATCTAGCCTCGGCAGGTGGGGAGAAAATATTGATGGAAGAAATGAATGATGAATGAATAAATTATAATTAAATGATGAAAGGGAGGGTTGAGAGATGGCGGGAGGGGAGAAGGAAGGAAAAGAAAGAGGAAGGGAGGAAGGGAGGACAACCCAGTTCAAATGTTACCTTCCTTGAATCCTATGTTTCAAAACCTGATATGATTTAATTCTTAGCACCAGTCATTTCTGGATGTACCAACTCATCTCCCCATCTTGTGATTCTAGGAAATACGTCTTAATCATCTCTCATCTCTGTCGTCTCCTCCTGCCTCCCCATCCCTTTCTGTGTCCTCCCAGGCACATTGTGCACACAAAGGTCTTAATAACTGCTGACTTAATATGACTAATGGCCTTACAAGCGTAAGCGTCCTCCCCTACCCAGAAGATCAGTGTTTGTCTACAGAATGAGGGCAAGACTCAGATCCATTTTTTTCTAGTGTGGGAAGCTCAGGTATAAAGGGGAAGTGAGGAGGGTAAAGGAGGACAGACTAGTGAGTTCTTCAGGGGAAAGGACTGTGTTTGGTGCCTGTTGTGTGCAGATGTTTGTTTCTGCAACTGTGAGAAGGGTGTTAGTCTTCTAATTGCACAGGTGAAGAAACTGAGGCTCAGAGAGGTAGAGTAACAAGACTAAGATCACATAGCTGTTAAGAAACATGGCTGGAATCAGACTCCAGACCCCAGGCAATATAACATTGTTATTAAAAAAAAAAAAAAGCCCTGTTGTATAATGTTTGCCAATTTCTGTGGTGTAAATACTCCCGCTAAGGCCAATTTTAAGCTACCAACATAGGCCTGCCAAATTCCCGAGTATTTGATGATGGCCTCTTGCAAGCTAGCAACAGCCAGCACCAGCCATCTCCAGCACACCCCTGAAAACCTGTCTCACCCCAAAGGGAGGCCTCCTCCCAGCACCCCAGACCAGGTGGAGGTGGGGAGGAAAGGTTGGTGCTGCTGCAACTGCACAGAGGACAGTGTTAGGGTAAAGGTGGGGTGGGGACCTCTGCCGGCCTCAAACTTCTCGTGCTTCTTGCTGGCTCCCTTTGCCCACTGCCTTCTCTGCACAGCCCTGCCAGCCACTCCTGATGCTTTCCTAAGCCAGACCCCCCCACCCCTGGTGCCATCTCTGCTCACTCTTTCTTTCTGATTCTTCGTCCTTGTGACACATTTTCCCTCCTGCAGGTTTCTCTATCTCTCTTTTTCTTAAACTCTTCTCCCTCTCAGGAAACATTTCAAAGTCTGTTTAAAAAACAACCCAGTGACTGACTTTACAGGTTTTTTCCCCCTCTTCTTGAGAACAGGACGTGAGGAGGCCAGGTTGAATTTCCTGTGTGAAATGATGTGTGGGCTTTCTGAGCAAAACAAGGGTCAGGCTTTGGTCCTGCAGGACCCAGTGCCAAGGTTACCTGAAATCAAGTCTCCAGCGGCAGGGCCTCCAGGATGCCCAGGCCACTCATGTCCTCCCCTGGGACAGGCTTTCTGGATTTATGCTGGGGAGAGAGCTGAGGCAGGCACAGAACGTTCCACCACACACCGCAGTCGCGCCCCATTTATCCAAGCCCTCACCACAGGCAAGGCCCCCACCCCTCCCCTGCCAGTCCAGGCCCTGGCCTACCTCATCCCACTGTGGGTGTGATCTGGGACAGGTTATTCTGCCTCTGTGAACCTCAGTTTCCTTCTCTGTGGAATGAGAATGTTGAGATGGACTTTGGAGTATTGGCAGTGGGACTGTATGTAGCTGACACCCCTAGCAGAATGCCTGGCAAGTAGGTGGTACTGAGATAACCTTAGTTTCCTGTCCAGCAGGGAGGAAGTAGGGAACAGGGGAAAGGAGGTGTTCCATATAAATGCTATTTGAATTTTATCCCATTATATGGCAAAACCATTATTAATTAAAAATCTCATGATGGAAACTTCCAATAATTAGTTGTGGGACCTAAGGCAAGTTTCTTAACCTATTCATGCCTCAGTTTCCTAAAATAGAGTTTATAATAAGACCTACCACTTAGGAATATTGCAAGAATTAGATGAGTTAATACATGAAAAGCACTTAGAACAATGCCTAGCATATACTAAGTGCTTAACCAACCTTAGCTAATATTATCATTAATTTGAACTGCCCCAACAGCCATTCAATAGGAGGACAGGTAATAAGAAGAATTATAATTTAATTTAAGGAGGCCTCTGAGGAGAGTAATTACAATACATTCCCCATCAAGATATTATCATTAAGATGTCTTAACCTCTGTACTGCCCTGGTGTCCTCATCTGTTACTTGGGGCTAGAGCAGTCCCCACTTGACAGTGCGGTTGTGAGCACTGGAGTGCAGTGTTGAGAAACTTTCTGTTCCCAGGGCTCAGATTCCACGACCTCACCTGTCTCAGGTATCCTGGACTGGAGGTCTAGCCCAGGCGAACGGGACACGCCCACATCTGCAGGCAGCTGCGGGCTCATTGTTCAGGGCCTCCGGACCTCTGGCCACGGTGATTGGTTCGTGGTTGGGCATGTGACCCCAGTTAGACCAATGAGAGCCTGTTTTATGCCCAAGTCTCTGTTGAGCGCAGGAGGCACTATTTAGGTAAACTTGTGCATAATTAGGTTAACTCTTTACAGCATCATTCTTCCCATTTTACAGATGAAGAAGCAAGAGTCAAGAAGCCTGATTTCAGTTCCTGGTTCTGCCATCAGCTCACTGTGATCTTGGGGAAGCCCTCTCATTTATTTGACAGACAGCTGTTAAGTGCTAAGTGCTGAGAAGTCATGGTAACGGCTAAGATTTAGGCACTGGGTGCTTCCCTACTGTCCAGTGCACTCTGACCAAGTCTGAGAGAAAGGCTGTTATTCCCATCTTACAGGTAGGAAGATGGAGATGCCAAAATCTCACACACCTAGTCAGTGCTGTGATTTGAACCTAGGTATAGGATTCATCCTCTATGCCCTTGAACTGCTAATGGTACCAACTCTCCTGAGCCGAGGGCATTGTTGTCAGGGAGTTAAGGGCGGTAAGAGTGCTGGCTTCTGGCCCCATTCTCCAGTTCCCCGGTTGGTTCTGGTCTTAAGGAGGCAGAATGGGAATCCCAGATCTGACCTCACTCACTCTCTGAGCCTCAGTTTTCCCAGTTGTGAATGGATAGGTTCTCACGCACCAACCTCTTTCCACCTCCAGGGCTCTTGGCATCCCTCCACCCACCCTGGTATTCCTCCCCTCTCCAAAATGAGACCCTCCTCTGAAGACTTGCTCTTAGAGCCAGGGGCTGTGCATCTCCTGGCCTCCCTCCTCTAACAGGGGGAGGTAGACAGCCTGGAAGGGTGGGTCCAAAGGTACTGGATTGGTATAGATCCACCACCCACCAGCCACGTAAACCTGTCTGGCCTGGTGCTGGGCAGGGCTGTCCTATTGATCCATGCTGTCAGCACAGGGAAAGCAGTTGTTTTTGTCCCAATCTGAAATCAATAGGACCTGGCATAGTAGATGGGAATGGAGAGTTTGGAGCCAGGAAATAGTTCCTCTTGAGTTTTAGAAACACAGGCCAGGGAAGATCTGACTGGGATTGTTTTGAGGGATAGCTGGCAAGGCAGGACTGCAGAGCATTCTGGGAAGAGGCATGGGCCAGGGGGCACTTTCTGGGCTCAGGACCAACCCAGATGCTTTGGCAGCTTTGTGCTTTAACTTACTGCTGTCCCCTTCCAGTCCTGGACTCTGAACCTGATGAGTGGCCTGACGGTACAGATCTGACAGTCCCTGACTGGTTCTAGTCCCTGCTCTGACACTGACCTGTTGTGTAGACTAAGATAAATCTCTGTCCCTCGCTGGGCCTCTGTTTTCCCACTGGTCAAAATTCAGACCAAGGTTGGTAAGGAAAGTTAAGTTCTGCCCAGAGGGTAGTGGTGACAAGATTGCCTCCTGTCTGGGCATGTTGCACCCCCCAGAGTTGACTAATAGGGTAGGCATAGCTCTTGTGGGGGTCCATCTCACATTCTGGCCCCTGCCATCCCAGAGTGTCATTACTGGCCCTTCTCATGCACTCCTACACCCTCCTGGCAATTTTTCTTCAAAAGGGCTCATGATACACTCAGCTACACACACCCCCGGGGCCTGCCCCTATCTCCCATGGAAGGAAGTCATGGACGAGGCCTTGGGTTTTTGGCTCTCTCTACAGGAAGGGGGCTGGTCCCCCTAGGAAGGGAACTTTAAGAGCTAGGCCCACAGATTGGGTCGTGTAATGGCCCCGGAGTTGGACTCCAGTATTTGTTGGGTGAGGATGCTGGCACACAGTGTCTGCATTGGTAAAAGGGGCACACAGAGCTAGGAAAGCGTTCAGGGCTCTCCCAGGCTGACACTCTCACATGCCCTTCCCTCTCTCTGCTCCCCAGCTTTCCTGACTCTCCTTCCCTTACCCACCCCCTCCCTGCTGTAGCTCCCTCTTATCATCTCCACCTACAGTGCTGCATCTTCATGGCCTCCTAATCAGAATGGCCCTTCTCTTCCTTGTTCCACTCTGTCCTTTAAGATGAGCCATGCAACACACATGGCTGATCAGACCCTACCCTGCTCAGCAACCTTCCTGGCTCCCTGTAGCCCAAGACACAGTGATCCAGCCTTCCAGGCAGCACGCACAGCCTCTCCGCTGTCCTCCTGTCAGCCCTTCTGTTCTCACTCTCAGCCTCTGCCAAGCTTCAGCTTCCCACCACAGGGCAGGGTGGTGTTTCCATCTGCTCAGAGGGTCCAGGGCCTGTCCCCTCCAGGCTTTGCTCTCACCCGCACCTGCCTATGACGCTCTCCCTCTCTTTTCCCTTTGTCAAAACCCTGCCTGTTTCTCAAGCCCCCTGTATGTCATGTCAGCCATGGTACCAGGAGTACCCCCTTCAAGGTTCCCATAGCACTGCAGGCCTGGGTCATATTCAAGGGGTTAGCCCACGGAGACTGGAGTCTGGTGTCCTCTCCAAACTCCGGAGACCATGAGGTCCCTGACCACAGGGCTAGATCTTCTTCATTGCTTTCCTCAGAGTCTTATTTAATATCAAAGAAAAGTGGCTACTTAACAATGGCGTAGCTGGGTGCCCTCTGACTAGAGAGCTGAGAACCATTTTGCATGTTAAAGAGGAATGAGCAGATTTGGAAGGATTTATCCTAAACCAGATGGATTTAAGTTGAGGTAGGCTGAGTTAGGCTGGGTTATCTGGGTTCAGTTGGATTAGATAAACTGGTTAATTAGATTGGCCTTGTTAGTGGAATGGGGTTGGATTAGTTGGGTAGTCCTGGTTAGGCAAAATGGCCTTTGTAGTTGAATAGGGTGGGATTACATGCATATTTATTTATTTATTTACTTACATGGTCATATTTAAATTGAGAAAGCCAGGTTGGTTTGAGCTGCTAGTTTTGGGGTTGGCTTTGTTTACTTCGGTTGGGTGAGTTGGGTTGGCTTTGGCTGGTTTAGTTGGAGTTGGCTAGTTAGTTGCATTCAGTTAGGTTATTTGTGTTAGGTTGTTGAGCTGGACTGGGTTGGCTGACTTGAGCTGGGTTGGTTGAGTTGGAGTAATTAGTTGGGTAGGTAGGATTAGGTGGTAAGGCTGGGCTACTTAGGTTGGCCTCATTGGGTAAGTTAGGTTTAGTTAGATGGGTAGAACTTATTACTTGGCTTGGGTTAGTTGGTTGGATGACTGGTTTGGGTAGGCTAGGGCAGGGTTAGTTGGGTAGAGTTAGTGGGATAGGCTAGGTCACTTGGGTTTCTAGAACTGGCCTAGCTCAGATAGGTTGGGTTGGTTGATTGTCTAGCTTGGTATAGGCTGGCTTAGGGACTGGGTTTTAGGGTGGCTTGGCCTGGGCTCCAGGTCGGTTGGGGGATAGCCACAGCACTCCTTACCCTGGCTCAGTCCCCAGCTCTGAGCCAGAGCGGGTGGTGGGTGGTGGGTACCTGGCCACAAATAGCTGTGGGGAACACAAACAGTTTGGTCTTCAAAGACCTCAGTGGTGGCAGCTGTAACTTTCCACACGGCCCCAGCAAGCACGCCTCTAGGCCTTGTGTTCGGGCCCAGCTGCTGCTTCCTCTGTGAGCAAACCACAATGTGGGGGGCGGGAGAGGCGGGGAGCACGGGGGCTTCGAGCCTGTCTCCACAGGAGTCAGGCAAGCCCTGCCAGGCAGCCCCCAGCTTAGGCACCAGGTGCTCTCTACCAAGGAGAGAGATCGACCCTATGGTGGGGGGAGTGTCCCCTTCCTTGCGGTAGCCCTGGCACAGCTGATGTGCCAGGCCTGGTCAGGGGGGAGCAGGGGGCCATGAGACAAGAAAGGACTGTGGGAGCAGGAGCAGAAGTGGGAGTGGTGGTTAAAATCAAGGCCTGGGAGAGTCGAGGGTGTCTGGGGCCTTGGTTTCTGCACAAGCGTGGGGGAAGTTGCATTGGACATTTATTCATTCAAAAAACTATTTCTTGAGTACTCTCTACGTGCAAAGACCTAAGAGGCAGGGGCCAAGGGAGGAGAGATGGGGATGGCCACAGAGACAGGCTGAGGCTTCCTGAAGGGCAGTGTCACCATGCCACCCCCATTTTCTCACTCCCTCTGCTCGGCCCCCAGTGTTGCTCATTTGAAGGGACCCACTGTGGGAAGTTCAGAGGCTGCCTGGGCCCAGACAAGGTGTGCCCTGTAGGCAGAGGCGCGACAGTGGCCAAGCCAGACGGCAGGGCCCCCCTGGCCTGCCGACTTCCCTGCTTCTGGCCTGGGCTGCACCCTACTTCCCCACCCCTGCCAGCTGGGCTGACCCTCCCAAGGGACTGCAGAGGTTTTCAAACCTAAGCCCACACTTTAAAGATGAAAAAATTGAGGCCCAGAGTTGAGAAGTGACTTGCTTAGGACACCCAGCATACTGGAGGCAAGGCTTGGGCTCCAGTTGAGATGTCCTAATTGCCCATGCCAGGAGCAGCCACGTGGCTCAGTGGGAAATCCATGGGTTCTGGATCAAAAAGTTCTAGGTTTGTTATTTACACCTGTGTGGCCTTGGGCAAGTGTCTTAATCTCTTAGCCTCAGTTTCCTCTAGGGCAATTTGCTCCTTGGGCAATGTCTGGAGACATTCTTGGCTGTCACAAGGGGGCATGCAATGTCACCTGTGGGTGGCAGACAGGAATGCTGCTAAGCATCCCATAGGACATGGGACAACTCCCACGACAAAGAATGAGCTGGTCCCAAATATCAGTAGTGCCAAGGTTGGGAAATTTTTCTGTGGTGATCAATTGTCTCAGTGTTCCTGGGACCTGGGGGACTTTCAGTGCTACAACTGGGACAGTCCAGGACAACCAGGATGGTTGGTCACACTATTTTCTTCCTCTGTAAAACAGGAGCATCATTTCCTCCCCCATAGCACTATCAGGAACTTATGTGAGTCTGTGTGTCGAGGGCTTAGCACAGTGACAGGTCTGGGTCATACCTGGCAAACTGGATGTCGTTCTCATAATGCCATTGCTTATCAGACTCCCTCCGAGGTCTTTGCTCCAGCTTCTTCTGGTGGACACTGTTTCCCTTCTCAAGGTCAGGCCCATTCTCCCAAGGCTCCCAGTTCAGGCTTCCCCAGTAAGCTGTCTCTGACTCGTCCATCCATGAAGACCTGTCCCTCTCTGAACTTCCTGCCAACCCACTGTCTGTCCCACCCAGCAAAGTGCTGGCGCCTGTTTAGCTGCCAGGTGTTGTGAGGGTTAAGAGTCTTCTTCCCGGCTGGCTCAACTCATTCTCCTGGAATTATCTGATTCCCTGCTCCTGACCCAACTAGATTGAAAGCTCCCTGAGGGCAGGGGCAAGTATGTACCCCGATGCCCAGCTCAGGGTCTGGCATAGAGGGTAGAAGAGCTAATGTCTACTGGGGACATTTTCAAGCCCACCAGGGCCCAGGCTGCACCCTCCACAAGTCCTGGAGACACTGTCTTCCCTGCCTGTCACCCCCGACCGCATCGTGGCTGATGCATTGTTGGTGCAGGCAGGGGCCTGAAACATCAGCACTGAAACTGATTGTGTAGGGAGAGGTTTGCAGTGCACTGGGGGTGCAAAAGCTGATTGCAAAACAGTGTGCAGGGGTGAGCTCATCTTGTAAACTGTGCGGTACATGCATGAAGGACATGTTTTCTTGACTTGACATGCACTTTAGCTCTCAAGGGCAGAGGGGACAGCCGGTCACTGGCCTCTCCCACTTCCCTGATGTGTAAGGCTGGGCAAGATTTTTGACTTCTGTAGCACCCAGTTTCTGTACCCGTGCACTGTGGGGTGGAACAGCTGGGGCTGTGGGGAGGATCCAGTGAACCGCCGCTGCAGGGCTATGCACACAGTCAGGCCTTTCCTTCCCTATCTCGCCTCTCATACCCCCCAACCCCTGCTCCTTAATTCAACAACAAACAGAGAGGCTCCCCCATCTCAGCAGAGACCCAACCCTGAGCGTTTGTGGTCCCTGGAACAGGATAGGGAATGAGGGCTTGTCCTTGGGCACCTTGAAGAGGCCACACCAGGCATTGGTCATATTGGCCCTAGTTCCCCCAAGCTGCTCCTCCTATGTCCCAGCTCTGGCTCCTCCCGGCCGTGCCCACCAGCTGAGGATGGGCAAGGCTGGATTTCTTTACTGTTTGCCAATACTGGTTTTTCTGTCGCTGAGGTGAAGGCCTGCTGGGTGCCCATGTTTCCTGCCTGGGTTTTCCTGCCCAGTACTGGGTTGACACGTCTTCCAGCCGCCCCACCCTGGGCCCCTCCACTCTTGCCACAAGCTGTCCCTCTATGTACCATCTCTGGCCACCGGAAGTCAGACTCCAAAGGCTCCAGGGGCCTTTGGGCTCTCCCTTAGTAGGAAGTTGGCAGCTATGGACAGTTGGTTCAGGCCAGGTCGTCCTTTGGCCCAATTGAGAAGGCCGCAGACTACACACTGGTTAGCTGTTGTGAGACATAGCAGAGCCACCGTCCTGTAGCAACTAGATGGACAAAGAGACGCTTTCTACGCTGGATGCATCTGCCCATTGTTACAGGTGAGCATCCTGGGTTTGGCTGGGGCTGGGGCTGGGGACAGAGACCCCCTCTTCAAACTCCCTGCCTTTCAGCCTGATGACTCAGGAAGAAACAGCCACACCCCACAATCTTGGGCATTGGGGCCACTCTGTGGCGAACTGTCTTCCCAAAGATGTTTTTTCTTCAGTCATTCCAGTAATGACTGACTACATGACTTTTCTTACCCTAAATTTACATGCACAATTTTCCTTAATATATATATTTAAATGGATTCATTCTTTATACTTAATAAAATGTATCCTCATCCTAAGAAATTGTATTTGTGAAATTACAGTTTTGATTCACTAGAAATGTCCTCCTCAAGCCCCCCCCCCCCAGCGTAGGTAACTGTGAACATTTTAAGTGATGGTTTTAGAAGGGTTATGTGTACAGAGGACCCTGAGCCTTCTCTTCTCAGACCCCTGAGATGGCACAGCCTGGCCCCTTCTGCACTACCCTGAGCTTCAAGAACACTGAAAGCCATTTAATGTTATGAGAGGTAATGGGAGCCAGGCTCTGCTCTGCCCAGCCATTAAACACACCCAGAGGAGATACCAGGTCTAGCTCAACTTAGCTAAACACAGGACTAACAATAATGACTCCATAGCACTTTATAGTTTGTAGAGCCCATTCTCAAATCCTAGGCTCATCATGACTGGCCTAAGACCACATGACCAAAAAGAATAAATCTGAGGTTAATGGCCAAAGTTTCAAAATGTTATCCCAGGAAAGGCCTAATGGTTATTTTGTCCTGTGTTTCCCGGGGGCTGGTCTATGAGGTGATTTGGGGCAGCTGTTGACAGGACTCTGACTCACAGGGTGAGAATAGAGTGCCCTTTCTATTCTTGTTCATGCCTCTGAGGGCCATCAGGGTGGGAGTCCCAGTTAGGTACTGGGGGGTCTTTGCCACCTCCTTTAGGCTTGCTAACCTTGCCCCTCAAGAGAATCTCATAGGCAGGGGCTCCGATAGATGATATCTAGCTGGCATCTCATAATGTTGGTGGCAGCCCCAGTTCTAAGATTCCCAACCCCTGGTATACACATTGTGTATAATTTGAACCCCTTGAGTGTGAGCAGAACATGTGAGCATCACTTTGAGTTACTCAAGAGAGAGTTGACCCTGGCTTGCCTGACCTCATCAGAGGAACCTTTAAAAGAAGGTGATGGGGCAAGAGATGTGATTCTGGAAGACACAATGGCCATGTTGTGAACAGTCTGGTGGGGAGGCCATGTGGCGGGGAACTTTGGGAGGGTTTCAGGAGCCAGGGATGATCCCTGACTGTCAGCTAGTAAGGAAATAGGGACACAGTCACACAGTGACAACAAACTGAATTCTGCCAAGAATCAAGAAGCTCGGAAGAGGGCCCTGAGCCTAGATGAGATTTCTTCTCTGGTGACACCTCGATTTCAGCCCTGAGGGCCCAGCTGACCTGTGCCTGGACTCCTGACCTGTGGGAACTAAGAGCTAGTTTGTTGATGTTGATTTAAGCTGAGGTGGGAAAGTCCTAGTGTTTCTTCTTCCCTTACATTTATTTAGGTTTGCAAGTTACTTGATATTGGTTTTCTACTTCGTGTGGAGTTACAAAGTTTCCTTACATTTTTCAAAACTTAAATTACTTCCATTTTTAAAATCAGTGTGGTGGGTTTAAAAGGGGGCCAAATTCTTTGACACTCATGAAGAGGTGGGCTTCGTACCCCCTCCCTATGATTCTGGGATCTGGGTGGGCTTGTATCTTCCCCCAACCAAAGACTCAGGAAACGCATTCGTGTGGTTCCAAAATCAAAAGGTGTGAGACTGTGTGGGGTCAGCCGTGGAGGAGGCCTGCCCAGGGGTTGGGGCTTTGGTGAGATGCCACAACCTCGCCACCCGTAGGCTTACCAGCATCAGACATTTGCTGAGCATCTACTGTATACCACGCTTCGTGGGCAATCTGGGCATTCCTAGAAGAGGCATCACAGAGGTGAGTAGGGGAGGCTCACGGCCTAATGAGAGGGAGGGGACATAGATGACACTAGCATATCCCAGCCCAGCTATAGGCGCTCAGTCAACCTGTCTTGCCGTGAACCCCACCCCACAGCAGCCATGCTGAGTACTCCCTCATTTATTCACAAACACTGACAGAGCCCTGTGTTAGGCACATGCATCCCGGGCACAGGGCAGACAATTCCTCCCATGGTGGCACTTGCATCCCAGCCTTGTGTGGAATATTGAGGGGGGCCAGGAGGAGGCAGCAGCCTCGTGGGCTGAGCGTGAGCAGAGGCATGCTGTCAGTGGAGCATTTATGGGCCTTGTAATTATTTAATAGCTAACATCCTAAAATTATGCACTTAATATATACCAGGCACGATTCTAAGCATTTTAGAGCATTTATATCTCTGCAAAACCAATGGGTGGTATTACTGTTTTCTCTTTGCAGAGAGGGACTTGAAGCTCAAGGAGATGAAGGAAACTGCAGGAAGCTGGCAGAGGGGGAGCTGGAGAGCCATCCTCACCATCACCCTCTCCTGTTTCCCCAGGGAATGGTGAGAAGGAGCCACAGGAAGCTCTCCCTAGGTGGGGGGAATTGTAGGAGCAAAAGCTCAGAGGCTGGGATGTGCCTCCAGGCACGGAGAAGGGGAGGAGGAGGAGGAAGGAGGTGGGGCAGAGCTTGAATATCAGTTAGGACTCTGCAAGCGGCTGTGATGTTTATGGAGATGCCCAAATGATCCAAGTCTAGCCTGCCCTACTCCATCGCTACAGGGCAGGAGTGTCCACCTGCCTCTCTTGGGTGGACACTCCCTTTCTTTGCAGGACCTTTTTATTATTATTATTATTATTATTTTACAATGTATCTGACCCTAAATAAGTAAATCAATTTTTAACAAGGTAAATGTTTTTGCTGGAAGCTGGACCCCCTCAAAGGATTTCAGTTTGCAAAATGCACAGAGAAACCAGAGCTATCTTCTAGTTTTCAGCTCAGACATGGCTTTGGCCCAGGAAGGCCCTTGCAACAGCGGTGGTTTATGAGAAACAGCCTCCTTGGCAGCCCGAGACTCCCAGCCCAAGAGTAGGGGGCTGGAGCCAAGAGGCCAGGCCTTCAAAACAGGGCACAGTGGGGTCCCTTTTCCAGCTGCCAACAATCCCAAGGATGCCACTCTCCTAGGAGGTTAGAGTGAGCCTTGCCTATTAGAGCCAGTGGGGATGGGGAGAAGCTGTATAGTCAAGGCCCAGGGCAAAACGATTTACCTAAGATGGCACAATCAGAGCGTGTGACTTAGGCACCAGCTGTGGGCTCTTTCTCCTACACAGGGTGCATTCACACTTAGACATAAAGGATCGATCAGAGACCCGGAGTGTCTCCTTGCCCCGCCCTTTATTCCACTAGAAGAACTGACATGAGTAGAGATAAATGTCCAGAGCCAAAGGGTGGGGAGACGACAGAGGTCAGCGGGAGTCCAGTCATGGGCTTCCTTCCAGTCTTCTCCATTCTTGGGTTCCAGAGCCATGCAGCAGCCAGATAGGGCTCAAAGCAGGTAGGAGAAGGGGAGAGGGGGAAGAAAAGGAGGTGTAGCTGGCCCAGGAAGCCATGAGAGGGCTGATGTGGACCAGAGTTAGACTTTCAGGGGGACATCTGTGGCTCTAGGAGGAGCACCAGATGGGGAGTCAGAGGCCCAGGCCCCTGCCTTCCTCCGTGAGCTTAGATGTTCATTTCATTGTGTGGTGAATATTGACGAAGGATCTATGTGCCTGGCCCTGTGTGAGGAAAGGAGAAGCAGAAGAAGATGGAGCTGACCTGGCAGTTCCAGGTGCTTACTGCTCAGCAGGAGAGAGAACACATGGGGATATTGTTAAGATGTACAGTTTGATCAGGATTGTGGGGAGGAGGTAGAGAGGGAAGGCTGGAGGCTTTGGGTGGGGGTGGAAAGGGCATTCCTGGCACAGGAATGGCATGAACAAAGGCCCACTGGGGAGGAAGGAATTGAGGGGAGTTGGTGGCCCTACTCAGCTGGAACTCAGTATTAGGGAGGGAAATAATGTTTGGAAAGTGTCCTCAGTACCAGAACAGAGTGGGTCTTAAATGGCCAGCAAAGTTGTTGGACTTCATTCTGTAGAGGGCAGAAGCCACTGAAGGTTTTTGAGTGAGGACATGTGAAGAAGTGTGGGAAGCAAGAAGAGTCACCTTTTGGAAGTTTGATGTCCCATCACTTCTTTAGGGCTCAGTGTCCTTACAGGTAGATGGAGGGAATTGGACTAGATTAGAGATGGCAGATACCCGACATACATATCATTACTTCCCAATCTGCATCCACAGCAGGCATCACTAGTCAATCCTTGCACTTCCTCCCATCATTTCAGCTCCACAGTACCACAGCCAGTCTCTACCAATCACACGGAATTGGCCTGAAGCATGGTGCAGATTGGCTGTCTTGCAGGAAGACGATGATGGTGGTGCCAGTTGCAATGAAGACAGCAGCACTTTTCACTTTACATCTTGCCTGCAGATCAGCTCCCCACTCAGGATCCCCATCAGTGGCTATAGTCTTCGAAGGAGGAAAACTGAGGCACAGAGAGGTGGAGAGACTTACTCAAGGCCACTCAGCTTTCTGCAGAAGTTTCTCCCAGGCTTAAGTCCTGTCACCAAAGGCCTGACCCCACTTCTCAGTTAAACCCAACTGTTCTCTCAGCCCAGTGAAGGAGGCTGATGTGGGGGGAGGGCACCTCAGCCTTGCCACTGTCCCCAGAGCTGCTACAGCCCCTTCTGGCCCTGGCCACAGCCCTGGTGGTCTCAGACACAGAGCACAAGCAGCTCCTGAAATTGTTGGCACAGGACAGACGCCCAGTTAGTTAGGAAAACATGTGGCTTACTCTTCCCTCCCCTGCCCCCTCCAGCTGCCACCACCTTCTAATTCAATTTCCCTTGAAAAACAATGGTTTCAATGAAGGGGGAAACAAGATTTTCCGAAACTTTGTAAAGTTTTGCAAAATAATTACCCCCCAAACTGGCAGACTCCCTCCCCCTTTCTCCTCAAATGAACGTCTCTGGGACATATTGACAGACTTTAAATCTCAGCTGGGTAGCCCCTGGGACTGCCCACCCCAGATCAGATCCTTGGCATCAGCTAGGCGTGGGGTTCCCTGGTGCCATTCCCCTCCCTCTCCGGTCTCCCTAGTCATTTACCTTTCAGCCAGGAGGACAGGAGGGAGGAAGGGGTATGGCTGTCCTCCAGGCCCAGCTGAGGCAGGGGCCAAACTCCCAGTGTAAGCTTCCCAAGCTGGCTCTGAGCGGTCATCATGGTGAGGGAAGGAGATCCCTGTGGCCTCAGCATGGTGCAGAAGAGGACAGAGCCAAGACTGGACCCCGGACTTCAGCCTCTTCTTTCTAGCTACTCACCTAGAAGCTTTGGGTCAGCCTCAGGAGGCCTCCAGGCAATGTGCCTCTCAGTCAGCCACACTCCATCTTGGGCTGTTGCCAGCCCACATGGGCAAAATGAAATCCTCCTTTCCTCCTTGCTTTCCCAGGGCCCCGGGGTGGGACACAGACCACCCCTCAACTAGATACACCAGTGGGCAGCCAGGCATGTCCTGACCTGCAGCCAGGGTCAAAACACTGGGGCCAGGAGCTTCTCTTTGTCATGTTCTGCCCTCTCTTTTCATGCTATCTGCCCTCTCCTGATGCCCTCACCTAGGCACGTAGCAATCCCCACCACCCTCAGTAATGGGAAGCCTCCCAAGTCTTTCCCTTACCACTGGCCTGCAAGAACTCCCCCATGTGTCACCTGAAGCATCCCTCACTTAATACTCCTGCCAATACAGTCCCCTCTGCTACTCCCCAGAAAGGCTTCTCCTAGCTACTCCCTGCTGAGGGGACTCCTCCCAGGTGTCCTGCTCAGACTACCCTCCCTACAACTCTGCTGTCCACCAGCTCCCATCCCAAATTCCATTCTTTTTCTACTACCAGAGGTAAAGTTTGATGTACTGATTCATACTAAGGTGTGACTGACTGACCACACTGGCTTTTCCAGAGAAAGACTTGGTTCTGGGGTGGAAAAGCTGCTCTGAAGACTCAACCAAGTACTACAATGAAAGACGTTGAAGAAAGGCTACCTGCCCAGACCCTTTACTGTGTTAGCAACACCAAGTCAGTGAATAGGAAGCATCCTGGGCAATGGCTCAGCTGAAGGCAACTCCTGCTTGCTACCTGTACCCTAGCATTTATCTAGCTTGAAGGACACTAAAGGTGCCCAGCTATGAAGCCAGTCTCCAAAATTAGCAAGTCTCCTAAGGACTCTAGCTTTCTAGTACTCACCCCCTTGTGAAGTCCCTACTCACACTAGATAGTGCTGATTTGTGTAGCAAATAGACTTTCAGAAATGATGGCTGTACTCTTTGAGGCTAGATCATTAAAGGCATTGCTACCTTCCTGGTTTTGTCTCTCTGGGATGGATCACTTGTGCTGAGAGAAACTGCCCACCATGTTACTCAAGCAATCCACAGAGAGGCCCACACGGCAAGACCTGCCAACAGTCTGTGCCAACTTACAAGCCACATGAGTGCACCATCTTGGGAGTAGATCCTCCAGCCTCAGCCAAGCCTTCAGATGACTGCAGGCCAAGCTGACGTGTGATTGCAACCCCATGAGCCAGAGATGCCTAGCTGAGCTGCTCCCAAATTCCTGGCCCACAGAAATAGCAACATAATAAATATTTACTACTTTGTGCCACCAAGTTTTAGAGAAATCTTTTACACAGCAAAAGATAATATGCCAGCCAATCCCTCTGCCACCAGAACCTTCTTGCAACCTCTCACTATAGCCATTTACTCTGGCATGGTTGAGAAAAATTATCCAAAACTTAGAAATAGGCAAAGAGAGGGCAGACTGTCTATTCAAGCCATATTGGGGCATTATTGAACAAGCCCACTGATGTGGTCTGAATGTTTATATCCCTGAAAAATTTGTATGTTTAAATCTAATCAACAATGGGGCCCAATTAGGAGGAGGGATCTTTGAGAGATAATCAAATCAGGAGGGTGGAGCCTCATGCATAGTATTAATGCCCTTATAAAAGAGGCCCCAGAGTCCTGCCTTGCCTCTCCCAGCAAGTGAGGACACAGTGACAGGGCACTATCAATGAGAAAGAGGGCCCTCATCAGGCACCTTGACCTTGGACTTCTCACAACTGTGAGATGTAAATTTCTGTTGTTTATGTTACCCAGTTAACAATATTTTGTTGTAGGTGCCCAAACAGTCTAAGATATATATGTGTATATATGTGTGTGTGTGTATGTATGTATGTATATTGGAAATAGTTTAAAGGGTCTGTGGCTTTAAAGGCCCATTTCAACATGAATCTCTCTCTCTCTTTTTTTTTTGAGACAGAGTCTTACTTAGTTGCCCTGGGTAGGGAGCTGTGAGGTCAGCCTGGCTCACAGCAATCTCAAACTCGTGGGTTCAAGTGATCCTCCTATCTCAGCCTCCTGAGTAGCTGAGACAGGTGCCTACCACAATGCCTGGCTACTTTCTCTATTTTTAGTAAAGATGGGGTCTCACTCTTGCTTAGGCTGGTTTCAAACTCCTGAGCTCAAGCAATCATCCCATCTTGGCCTCCCAGAATATTAGGATTACAGGTGTGAGCTGCTTTAAGACAGTATTTAATTATCTAAAGGAATACACTTTTGACTTAGTATGTGTTATCAAAAGACTGGACTTTAGAAGTTATATGCTAACATCTAGATTTATATCTTAGGGATTTGGGGCCATTAGGACATTGACCAGTTTTTAACTCACCAAGCTATTTGTTCTAACATTCTTTCTCCAATATTCTGTAACTCTATTCCTCTAGTTTTTCTTGTGATTAGCTATACATTTTTTGATATATGTTTGATCTTAATTTGAATGAGAGTTATGCCTTTACTTTATTTTTTAAAATTATACTTTGACAGCTTACATACCCCCTAGGAATGGGAAGCTCGCTACCTGTCAAGGAACCCAGGAATCTTAGGACAGATCCTAGAACAGGCTTAGGAGCACCTCTTTATCCTTATAGCTGCCCGCTCTACCCTGGTTCTCCAGCTGAGGAGAACTTCAGAAAGTGAGCCAAATCCCTAATTTCCTTAGCAGCCCGTCAAATTTGGTAATTCCCCCATTGCTCTGCGAGTAGAGTACATATTTTACATTCAGAAAAAATGTTGTTGAATAAATAATTAAAAATTTGTGACCTAAATTTTACTTCTGTGAGTTGAAGAGTGCATTTGAGGAAAGAGCCACGTATTGATGCTGCTCTGTGCTCAGGCCTGTGCAGTCGAAACTGGAGATTGGCAGGGGTCCACTCTGACCCTCTACCGGATCCTTTCTCCCCGGGCTCTAGAAGAATCTCACTGGGTAAAACCTTTACCCCATTCTGCACCCCAGTTTCTTTCTGTGGCCTCTGGCTCTTGAGGCTGAATCCCTACTACAACCCCCTCCATGGCCCAGCCCAGCCCCCTGCCCTCTTGTCTCATACTGAGTTCTCCTTGCCTGTTCCATCACAGGCACAATTTCGCTCTCTTAGGCTCCCTTGCCCCTCCTGGCCTTTGCTCATGCTGTTCTCACTCGCAATGCATCTTCCATCTCCAGGAGCACTTCCTCCTTCCCTTGACCATTCTCAGCCCCCAACATAGGCGCTGGAGCACCCGTCCTCCGCCCCAGCCCTCTGCACTCATTAGGTGGCAATTGACCTTTGCTTGTGGAATGATTTGATAGTGCTGGCCTCCCTCGCTGGACTGCAGATCACAGTGGAGCAGGGGACGCAGACAGCAGCCACTTTTGCCTTGTTCTACATTTTGTCTGCCAGGACTCCTGCGGGGCATGGTGAGGAGCAGGCACTGAGAGCCTGTGGGTCCCAGGACCTGGCCCTAAGGAAGATCAGGGGGCATTGACTAAGCAAATCAATGAAGATCTCATCACAAGTGGGGTGGACTAGGAGGCTCAGTACTGAGTCACTGGGCTGAGGGACCAGAGCTCCTCCTACAGCCCTGCACACACAAGCATGCAGGGGCACCAGATGGTTTCTTATTACCCTGGATGGAAATGCCTTGGCCTCTCTGCACACCCATGAGCTATGACTCAGGTTGTATGAAGTACAATCAAATGCTCCCTTTTTCGTTCTCTGAAGAGACCAACTTACTAGCCACAAGAGATTTCTTGACACCCACTCACACCCAGCTCAGTCAGAGGGTTTTCTTTATTCAAAAGAACATAGATCAGCCGGGTGCTCCAGCTCTCACCCGTAATCCTAACACTCTAGGAGGCTGAGGGGGGAGGATCCCTTGAGGTCAGGAGTTTGAGACCAGGCTGAACAAGACCCGCCTCTACTAAAAATAGAAAATTCAGCTGGTGGCACACACCTGTAGTCCCCGCTACTTGGAAGGCTGAGGTGGAAGGACCGCTTGAGCCCAAGAGTTTGATGTTGCTGTGAGCTGTTATGATGCCACTGTACTCTACCTGGGTACGGTAGAAGTGAGACACTGTCTCAAAAAAAAAAATATATATATATATCACGATAGAGGTGAAATAAATGGAAAGCACTACTCAAGTGTGGTGATTACAAAGAGGAAGTCCTCTTGCTATCCCACTCCCGAAAGTAACCGCTGCTGACAATTCCCAGTACACCATCTGCACATGCAAAATGATCATAATTATCACTGCCAGGCTACTTGATATATGAGGGATCACCATAGTCCCATAAGGTAGGTACTCAAATTTTATCCCTATTTCATGGGTAGGAAAAAGAGAGGTTAATAGGTTGCCCGAGGTCACACAGCCAGTAAGTGCCAGAGCCGGGTTAGAATCCAGGCAGAAGGCTTGAGAGCCTGGAGGTTTGATCCTCTTGGTTTTATGCAAGTGTCTACACATGAGGTCTATGGTGCAGGTGTTCAAGGGCGGAATCTAGACTTTAACACTGACTCTGCTCCTTCCTAGTTGTGACCTTGGGCCACTTACTAGACATCTCTGTGCTTCAGTTTTATTACCCCATTTTAAATGGGGACTGTGGAGTTCTGCTTTCTGATGGTTGTGAGTCAGTGGATGGGAAGTGCTTGGAATGGTGCCAGGCGGGCAGCAGGTGCTCAGGCCAATCGCAGTCCCACCGGTGCTACCCACACCAGGCCTGAGGGGTTCTCTGCACAGGAGGACCCACGCTTCTTGCTCTCCTGCCACAAGCCTCAATCCCATGCAAGCAGTAATGCTTCACCTCCTTTTCTTTACTGACAGCCCAGATTTTATGAATTGGGACAGGTGTCACCTTTCAACACCACCACCCTGGCCACCTGCGTAGAGCTGCCTCTCTAAGAACCCTGCCAGAGCTTTTGTTCTCATCACAGTCAACCCAGGACTCTGGGGAATAGACCTTTGGCTTCTGACTGTCCTGAGCTAAAACCCGGACTCTAGTGCTTACTGCTGTGGCACCTGGGAAGGTTGCCTTGACATCCTGAGCCTCAGTTCAGGCACTCAGTGAATAGGCCTCAGTTTCTCATCTGAGAAATAGGGATGTGTGGGCACTGGTCCTCATAACCCTCACAGAATAGAGAGGACAATTGAGACGATGTTGGCATGATGCCCACCTGGCAGAGTAGGTCTGTGTGATGTCAGCCATGACCATAATCTAGATTCTTCTCCCCACAACTTTGCAAGTTGGGACTTATCAGCCACAGTTTACAGGTGAGAAAACTGAAGATTACGAAAGGCAGTGACCTGTCCAAAGTCATGTTTCTGGCATTTAATGAGCACAGGCAATCTCCTTGGCACCTGCGGGACAGGCCTGCAGCCCCGTACTCTCCTCACAACAGGGACCCCCACAGCTCTTCAGCTTCAGCCCCCTCCACAGAGACACTGGGGCAGATGGGAAGGGATAGGGAGCCAGAAGCTATACAGGCCAAGAGGGAGCGCCCTGGGACTGGCCAAAGGGATTCCCAAATGCCCAGCTCTTGGAATTATAGAAGCAGACAGAGCTCCTCTGTCCATTCCTCCCACCTCACATGTGAGCCAGGCTCAGAGGAGCCCTTGCCTCTGCCCTGAGTGTCCCTGCACTAAGGGATAGCACTGATCAGGGGATCCCACAGGGGCACTGGGCAAGCTGGAGGGAAAGCATCTGGTCCACAAAGGCCCCAGGGCAGAGCCCATGGCAGCATTCCCCTGTGCCCAGAACTATCATCCCTACCATTTCTACACCAGCTCGTCAAAGTCCTTCCTCTGCGTGTGCTGGCGCTTTATGCACACAGAGCATTTCGTACTCCTAGCAACCCTGTGCTGGAAAGGTTAAGAGTAGACACTGCTGGAGAAAGTGAGGCCCGGGGCAGTGAAGTGGCAAGCCCAAGAACACACAGCGCTGAGTGGCAGATCTGGACACCAACCTCGGCCTGCCTGACATCTCATCCGTGTGTCTAACCTCTGTCCTCCAGTGAAATACCAGAGCCAGAGGGGCCCAGGACACCCCTGCTGCTCTGCCAAGTCACCTCAGGCCAGTTAAATGGTACCCATCCCAGAACCAATTCAATATATATTTAAAAAGATTCCCAGTGACGCCCAGCCTGAGAATCACTGATAGATGAAAAGAGCCCACTCTTTCATTTTATAAGTGGGGAGACAAAAGCCCCATATAGCAAACCCCATACTGCTATACCTGGATGTTGGGGTCCCTCTGGCACTTTTGAGTTGGTGGTGAATGAACAAATAGCATTTGGTTATTCAGCATGCTGCCCACCCTCAGCCCTGGCCCCCAGTCACCCCCCCAGCCACAGCCGCCCAGCCCCTCCTCCCCAGCCCCCAGCCTGCTTTCTTCTCCACGTTGGCTCCTCTGCATTCAGAGGCAGAGGGAAAATCCGTCAGGGGAAACAGTGGCAGGTGTGGTGTGGCTTCGCCTGTGTCTGTGGGTTTTTCTTCCTCTTACCTCTCATGAGATGGGCTGGAGGGTAAGAAGACCAGTGTTCCTTGTGGAACGAGCAGGGGCCACACTTCTGCAAAGATGGTGGGGCAAGGGGGACTGGTGTAGAGGCTGACGTGTCCTGGGGCAGCGGCATAGTGTGGGTGCATACAGCTTAGCTTCGGGCGGCCAAGCTCAGACCTTTTCCAATGGCCAGCTGGGTGAGAGTAGCCTTCAGCTCCACCTCGGGCAGTCACCTGGCCCTGGAAGGATGAGGGGAGAGAGGCATGAGGGGGCTTCCCATAGCCCATGTAAACGTTTGCTGTGACCACAGGTAGGCGTGTGCTCACAGCAGCTCTCTGAAGGCCCCTGTTCTAGACTGTTCCTAACACACTGTGTCACCTGGCTGAGTCTCCTCCTATCCATAAACCCCAGTTTTCTCCTCTATAGAATGAGGGGAGGGTGATTTCTAGGGGCTCTTCCTGCCCAGTTGTTTGGAGTTATTTTTTCTCTGTCTTTAGAGTGTGGAGGCCAGGCTGGTTGTGTCAAGGTCAAGAAGAGTGGCCTGGTTATCTGACCCTGGGGCTTTGGGGCAGTCAAGTCAGGCAGTGTCAACTGTCCTACCCAGTGTGGTATCACCCTGACCTGGGGTCCTGGCGCCTGGAAATCCACCGTTTGTCCACCCCTTCTCTGGTTCCTGTCTGCCGACTGCCTGTGCTGTGTCAGGACCAGCGGTGTGGCAGGACTCACTCGGTGTGGCCTCGAGCCTGCATTTTGCCCCACACTGCCCTACTCCGCTGAAATATTGCTAATGCTACCTTTTATAAATGTTTGCAGTGGTTGGTTAAAAGCAGAGAATCAAGATCCAAGCTTCCTGGGGTGAAGACCTGGCTCTGGATAGTCAGCCATCACTGTCCCCACTCCCCTCCCAGCTCGTACAGCTACCTTTCTCTTGGCCCCTGAGTAGTTCCTCTTCCCTGGTGTTTGGCAAGGTAGGGCTCTAAGCATAGGTGGAACCCAGAACTGGGGGGCACGTGGCTCTTCCTTTTGAAGGTAAGTCAGGAGAGCAGCTTTTTTCCTGGAGAGGAGGTGGGGTTTCCAGGGTGGAGGAAGGCTGTGCCAGATGTTGGCAGCCATCTGCACACATCTGGAGCCAGACAGTGGTGGATGTGAAAGGGGAACTTCACAAGGTTGAGGCACCCCAACTCTAGCCTCTGTAGACACCAGAGCCCCAGCCCCCACAGCACCTGCAGCCCCCCATTAGCAGCCCTGTGCCTTGGGGTTTGGAGTCTACCTTGTCTTCCACAGTCAATTCATTGCCTTGGCCTTGACCCTGGCCCCAGACCAAGCCCTCATTCCTAATGCACAGCCCTGGCCACACTCTGAGCACTGGCCCTGGTCTTGGATGGCCCATGCCCTCAAGTAGCCATAGTAGACAGAGCAGTGTGTGTCGTGGAAGAGCCTGGGCTATAGCTGGGCCCAGCACTGCCCCCCACCCATGTGACCCTGTGCACATCACATCCTCCTTGGACTGGGTTCATTCCTCCACCCTATAAGGGATGAATGGATGACATCAGGGTCCCAGCTCAGAAAGATGGTGGCACACCAAGTCCCCTTGTGGTGAGGTTTCCCAGTTCTCACTGCCCTGGCCTAATCTCCACCACTCTGCCCTCCTGGCCTCAGCCTCACAGTCCCAGGGCCACACAGGCCTGACCTCAAGACCCAGTGGCCACATCCTAGCCTGGGAACCCCTGCAAGCTTCCTTGCCTCTCACAGCCTGTCTGCTCACCTGTGAGACAGCGATTGGAGGTCTCAGGGACCCAAGGCAGGCCATGTGTGAGCCATTCCTGGCATGGAGCCTGGCCTGAACAAAGAGTCAGGATGTCAGAGACAAGCTTACCTCCTTCTACCAGGTTCCTGGCTTCTCTTAGCTCAGTGGGAATTTAAGATACTGTAACGCCCTTTTCTTCCCTTTCTCAGTGGGGAAACTGAGGCCTAGAGACGTCAAGCTCCTTGCTGATAGATTGGGAAAACCAGAGCCTCGTGTCTCTCCCCAGCCCCACTCCCTCCCCACACCCCCCACCCATGGCCTTCTCCAAGCTCCATGGAAGTCATAGAATCCATCCTAACCCTGGACAGGTCACCACCCCTCTCTGATCCTCAGTTTCCCCTTCTGTAGGAGGAGGGGGGAACCAGTGGGACTTACCCTGCAGGAAGCCTTGCTGCTACTGAAGGGGCTGGGAGCATGCTGGGGAAGGAAGTTGTGTCTGGATGTCAGGCCTTGAGAAACCTCTGGAATGTGGGTTTGAAAGTTTGGGGCCCGTTTTTGCTACGAAGACTCCCCCTCTCCCCTCCTTTCTTTTCATGACATTTCACCAACTGTTTCTTCCCTTAATCCAAACCATTGTTTTTCCAGGGTGAAACTGAAATCAGAGCCACATGGTTCCCCTAACACAGTTGCCAAAAGGAAGCATGTTCCGAGGAAATAATAGCGGCCCTGTTGAAGGGGATTCTGGCTTCTCCATAGGGTCTACTGGGCAAATACTGCCCCGCAATGGGGAGACTTGGGGGGCTTCAAATTGGCCAAACTGTGGTAGCTTTGGAGGTTTCTAGGCTCAAATGCGGCTCAGACCAAGAGCAGGGGGTGAGCCTCTGCCCTTAGGAGGGCAAGAGCCTCTTTCCTGAGCTGGGAGTCTCCCTTCCATAAGCCATGGGGATATGGGAGGTACCCAGGCCCTAAGGCCCATCTGGGAGGGGCTCCATGGTCAGAGCAACAAGGCTTGACCATTTAGGTGACTTGGAGCACGGCAGCAGTGTGGCGTAGAGGGTAAGACCCTTAGATTTGGAGTCTTGTTTGTGTCTGGTCTCACTCACTTCCTGTGTGACCTTGGACAAGTTCCCTAACTTCCCTGAGCTTCAATTTCCTTGTTGATAAATGGTACTCTTGCCAGAACCTGTCTTGGGGCTGTGGGAAGAATGATGCAGGCGAATGGCCAGTGCAGCAGGTGGAGCGGCAGGCACCTGGTACACAGGACGCAAAGCCTGTGCAGAAGGGAAGGGAGAGCCTCCAAGAGAAGGAAGGGAGACACCAGGCCTGATGTGGAGGAGGCAGAGAGCAGTGAGGGGGGACAGAGCCATGTGTGTGGCTCTCCACCAGGACAGCAAGCCCCAAGTGAAAGGTCACGGGACATTGGAAGGGGCAGGCTCCTTCCCTGAGGGGTAAGTCTCCAGGGCCAATCTGCAGGGTCTTCCCCAGGCCGGGCCTCTGTTTTCCATAGTCTGGCTCTTCCAAGTGGGCCCACTACTTGGATCCCCTGGAGGAGTAAGAGGGAATACCTCCTCTGCCCCCCATTCACAAAGAATCGGACACCTTCACTCCAGGCCTATGTTTGCTTAAGTCCTGGACACCTGCGGGCTGAGCATACTCACAGGCCCCTGCATCCAGGCCACAGTAGACTGAGACATACATGCAAATACACACACGCAGACCCGTATGCAAAACACGGACCCAGACAGGCCCATACAGACATTCACAAGACCAGACTGGCATGCAGGAGTGTGCAGGCAGGGCAGTGTGTGGGCACACACGCACATACACATACCCAGCCACGCACACGCACACACACATACTGAACAAGGGCCAGGGAAGCCTACGCACAGGCTGAGAGAGGATAGCTCTCTCTACACCCATTTAATTCACTCCACAGACACAAATTTTGCACCCACCAAGTGCCAGGCACAATCCAAAGCCCAATTCCAGTCCACTGTCAGTGCCCCCCAGCCTGTACAGGGGAGTCTTGGGGGGCCAAACTGGTGGGCCTGGAGGTTCTAGGCCCTGGAACTCATATTCTGGTGAGAAAATACCAGTGATGCTTGTTGAGATAGTGATGGTTCCTCACGCAGTCAGATAATTTTGCTCATTTAATCATCTCAATGACCCTTTGGAGTTGGGGGTGTCCGTGCTGGTAAATGGGGAAGTGAGGAGTTCTGAGAAGTGACATACCCTCCTGGAGTCCCAGAACTGGCAGCAGCTCCACGCAGAGTTGTTGGGACAGTGCCTTCTGCTTCCTTGCAGTGACCTCTGCCTGCCCCTGCCAGGAGGCTTTGATGTGTGGCCCTCTGGGGCCAAGGGTGGGCCCTGCTGAGAGGCCTAGCTGCTCCCATGAGCCCAGCTGTGACCCTGGACAAGCTACTCTCTTCCCACTGCCTCTGTGCCCACTGTCCCATGCACAGAAGAGGACGTGGAGTCTCTGAGAGGACAGTGGCCTTGTGAGGTGCAGAGCTGGGCACTGCATGCAGCACCAGGCCACAGAGGTCAGAGGCAGGGAGGGGTTGGCTCAGTCCTCATCCAACCTGGTACCAGCTAGACACAGCACAAGGTAGACAGGGGACAGCCCAGCCAGCTGGTCCATGTTGCCTCCCAAGTTACCAAATCAGCACTACCAGGCCTGAGAGAACCGAACTCTTCAAGTGCCAGACTGTGAGTTGGCAAGCATCTAACTGCTGGCCCTGGTCCACCTTTTCCAGTCTCATAGTCTGGGCAGACAAAAGACCCCATGCTCCCCCAGACCTGCTACCTGCAGAGGCCTGGAGCTGTTCAGCCTCCAGGGGAGGGTATAAAAGCAGTAGGCAGTGGCACAGGCCAGGCACCGGAGCACCAGAGAGCACTGTCCCCAGCAGGATCGGTCACCTCACCAGCTGCCTGGAGAGTAACTCTCCCTGTGTTCCTGTCCTATGTGTGAACTTGGGGATGGGGACAGCAGAGAGATGTGGGGGACATCATTCAGCCCCTCCCTCAATAATGCATGGTTTCTGGAGGTCTCTTTGGGCTGGGTCCTGCGTGCAGACAGAGATGGGTGCTAGGGGGAGGGCCCTGGTGTGAGCCTCCCACAGGAAGCCCTTAGAAACCATCCTTCCCTCCTGAGGGCCAGGCCCTGCCCTCAAGTCATTCACAGTCTGTCCCAGAGCTTCCCTAGCCAGCAGATCAACTTGGGGAGACTCATAAAAATGCAGATTCCTCTGCCCCTCCCTAATCTGCTGGGTCATAATCTCAGGGCTGGAACCCCAGAATCTATGTTTTCCCAAAGCCTGGAAACCTGTCTGAGAAGGCAGCACCAAGGACCCCTGGTCCAGGCTGTGGTTGCTGCTAACTATTCTTTTTCTGACTCCCTCACTGGAACCCTGTCTGGTTTAATCCCTTGTCCTCTGAAAGGATTCAGTAGGTGTTGAACGGATGTTTGATGGCAATGCTGGTGGCCTGGCCAGAGTGTGGCTCACATCCAGGTACCTGAGTCACCACTACTGCATGACCTTGTGCAAATTGCTACCGTCTCTGGGTCTCGGCTCAGATGGTCTCTAAAGGCTGATACTTTCATCCCCGTGAGGTCTGAGAACAAAAGGAGAAAAGAAAACAGAAAGTCACTGATAGTCCTCAAGGGCTGCCCCAACACCAAGAAGGTGACCCTACTCCCAGCCTGGGCAGGAACCACACTAGTCTCACAGGCACCTTTGGGATTCCCTCAGTTTGGCCTCTGAAAAATGGACACAGGCCATCGAGACACTCTGAACTGGTTATAGTTGGCCATAGAGGGCATTCTCGGAAGGATCTTTGCCAGCCCCTGAACCCCAGTGTGGGCCGGAGGGGGTGAGCTGCTGGGAAGAGAGGACCCCAGGCCCACCCTGCCCCCACCTAGACTTGGAGCAGGTGCTCAGGCTGCCACTTCTTAGAACCCCTGTGAGGCCTGACTGGGGTGAGCTCATTTACGGGAAAGGGGGCTGGGGGGCTCTCTTCTCGCCTAACCCTGCTGAGGGGCGGCAAGTGCGTCAGCAGCCAGCTCCCGTCCTGCCTCCGGAAACGCCGCCCAGGGCTCAGTCACGAACCCAGCCGGGTGGAGGCAGCTGGGGCGCTGAGGGGTGTCAGGTGACCTGCGAGGAAGCTTGACTGGGGGCCTGAAGGCTGCATCGGGGTGCACAGTGAGGTCAACTTCCCCCTTCCCGGACCTGCACCCCCATACCCGGCTGCCTGGCTGGGTATCTCTCCAACTGTCTGTCTGTCTGTCTGTCCAGCTGCTGTCCTCTGACCCACTGTGGGCTCTGGACCTCTGCTCAGCTGGGTTCCCCTGGTGCCCAGGGAGGCCTGAGTTCCAACCAATGACCAGCTTCAAGGAGCTTCCTCATCAGGATCCTGGGGATAGATGGAGACCCTAGCTGGGGCCTGGTGGGGACAGCCCTGTCTCCCCACCCCCTCTCCCCTTTCCTCCCTCCTCCACTTCTCTCTGCAGCTATTTAAAGCAAGTGGTGGCCGTGGGAAACTTCTTCAGATGTGTGGTTTCGTCTTCTCCAGTGCAGGGACCGGGCGTCTGCTCGCTCTCGAGGCTGGTGACTCATCTAGAGTGAGAAAAGCCTTTTTGTTGTTCGATGCTCACTTGAGGCTCTGTGGCCTGAGAACCTGGCCTGCTGGAGCCTTCCCTCCCTGGGACTCCTGGGGGCACTTCGGGGTGCCCAGAGAGGCTCCTTTGTCTTATCTCCAGATTCAGGGAGTTCCTGGGTCTGAAACAATCCGCTGGGGTTGGGGCTGCCTGGCTGGGAGGGTGCCCATACCCCAAGCTCATCTCAGCCACTGCCTCCTCCAAGAAGCTACCCCTGATTCCTCCGAAACCTCAATCAATCTCTGCCTTAGTGACCCACTCCTCTGACCCTCAGTCTTCTTCTCTGTGAAATGGGGCAAACAGCCCCAGCTTGCTGATCTATGTGGAGATTTACTGCAGATCATGTAGCATGTGCCCGGTGGGTGGGATCAGTGCCAACGGAGAGAGGGTTGCTGACGTTTACAAAGTGCATATTGTGTGCTAAGCACTTTACGTGGATAATCCCATTTAATCCCAACAACTCTAGGAAGCGGTCACTAGTAATATTTCCATTTTACAGATGAGGAGACTAAGAGATGGGGGGTGAGGTAACTTTTATACCTTGTCTTCTAGTTAGAAGTGGCCAAGGAAGATTTAAATCCAGACCATGTGATCCCAGACAGTAGCTAATATGTCCCCAGGTTTGGACGTAGGAGCTGTGATGAGCACTCTCAGAGCCTTTGCACGCTTGTTCCCTCTGTCTGAGGCACTGACTCCTCCCCCGCATGCCTGACTGTATCTTCCTCAAGGTTCAGACCTTGGCTTGAAGGTCACTTCCTCCCGGCATCTTCCAGGATTGGCTCTGTGGGTGCCCTGGAGGCTGCTCCTTGCCAAGGCCTTTCCAATTCTGTTACCCTAAATGGAGGCCAGAGAGGTGGAGTGACTTAGCCAAGGTCACACAGCAACTCAGTGGAGGGTGGGGGTGGTGAGCTGTGCTTGATGGGGATGGCAGGACGTGGGGCCCCAGGCATGGTAGGATGGAGAGAAGACTTCAGTTGGGTCCTCCTTACTCCCAGCCTGTCTTCATCAAAACCCTCAGGCATAGGAAGAGCTATTTCTACTGAGTTAGCTGCCTGCCTCAAAGCAAACAGCCACACTAATTCACCGACAACTCGAGACCCCTGCTCTGCCTGTTTCTAGCTCCTTGCCCTGGACTCAGGGTCATAGGTGCCTCCCACTGTACACAGGGGAAAACTGAGGCCCGGCAAAGACACAGGACTATCTAGGGCTTCCCAAGGAGGCCATGCCAGATCAGAAGCTGGAATCCAGGAGTCTTGATGCATTGTCCCCTGCCTGGGTGTCCCCACCACCACCACTACTAGGAGAAAAGAAATATTTATCAAGGGCCCCGAAATCAGATCTGCTCTATCTGGGACAACTCAGACCTATACCAGCCAGACCGGTTCCTGCTTCAACCCAACCCTTATCTTATGGTTCACCTTTGCCAGCCCCAAGGACTGAGTGCATGGCCCCCTGCAGGGACAAGGACACTGCTCCCTACAAGGATAAGGACACTGCCCATTGCCACCCAAGCTGCTTAGGAAATACCTGGAGGGCTCCATGTGCAGGATTCTAGGCCAGGCCAGAGCTGAGCACTAATGCTCTGTTAGGCCTTGGCAGGCTGTCAGTTGCCTTATGAAGGCTTTCAGCCTTAGGAAAAAGGCTGGAAAAAAGCCTTTCCCAGCCCTTTACAGTTTAGAGAGCAAGCATTTCTCCTCTGAGAGCTCACTGCAGCCTCATGCCTACCCAGAGGGTGGGCCGGTGAAATGCCAGAGGCCCCTGCTCTGCTAAAACAAAACAAATATATTTGTCCTGAGCTTTTCTTCTTTAGGTGCTAAGATTCGGAAAGCTGGCACTATAGAGGCAGAAACGCTTGTTGGAAACTCCTCTGGGGATTCCAGGAGTGAAGTCTGGGAAGGATTCTGAGATGATGGGGAGGTGAGGATCAGAGAGGACAAGAAGCCTGTACAGGATCACACAGCAAATTTAGGCAGAGCCAGCAGAGGAGGCTGGTCTGCTGTCCCCCACCCAGCACTTGGCTCTGATCAGAGGCTGGAGCCAAGCTTGCCCGAGGCCTGGCTAGCCCATGACCCCAGGACAGGCTGCGCAGGCCAACCTGCCTCAGAAGTCCACCTAGGTCAGGGACACCCCCACCAGGCAAGGGGAATCCCAAGACCAGACAGCTGTAGGAACAGAATGTCCCCTCATCCCTTAAACATCCCCTGCCTTTTGCATATGACCAGGAATGTCTGCCCTAAAGCCGTGGCCAGATTCTAGCCCAGCCCAGACAAAAAAATTTCCCCTGTGGTTTGAAATGGATCATAGCCATCATTTCCTATGCCCCACAAAAGGTGAGGGGGTATGAGCAGGGGCCAGACAGGGGATGGCCCTGATGTCGGGTTCCACAGAGACCTAGGTGGGGGACCCTGGCATAGGAATCTACCCACTAAAGGTCCAGTCGTGGTCCTATAAAATGAATGTTACCTACGGGGCTGCCCCTCCCAGTAGCTGAGATTTTAATACTTTGCCCTTCTGAAGGACCAGAAGGGACACAAGAGAGGTTGAGCCACGGGGTGATGGGGAAGGAGGGGAGTTTTGAATCAAATAGATCTGAGATGAAATTCTGACTCCATCATTTACTTGCTGTGTGGCCTCGAGCAGATGAATTCACCTCTCTGAGCTTCCATCTCTACATCAATAATACTAACAATCACATGCCTTAAGCCCTCCCTTCCTATCAGACACCATTCCTAGGCTCCTTCCAGACACCCACCCAACCACCACGGTGGTAGGGGCTCTTGTGACTCCTTGTGGGAGATAGGGCACGCAACTTGCAATGAACTCTGACTGTCCAACTGCAGACTGCATCGTCTGTAATGCTATACAAGAGGTGATCATTGTGGAGTTTAAATGAGATCATTTGAGGAAAGTTTCTCACCCACTGGGCTTAGCATATGAACGTTTGATCATATTATTATCACTATTACTCGCGTTCCTCTTTCCCTCGTGAATGCCAACCCTGCCTCTTAGGTCTAGTGATATTGCACTGATGCCCCATGGGGTGCCCCAGCCTTGATCTGGGAAACTCCCTCTGTCCTCTCTGCCCTCCTGTGCCTGAGGCTGTGCCCTCCCCAGGCAGGGCGCTGAGAGTGACTTCCCAAGGCATTTGGCTCCACCGTTTCGGAGTCAGGGGAGAGGCCACTTCCTAGGACCCCACAGTGGCTTTGAATGCATAGAGCTCCCAAGTCCATTTTTCTCCCAATTTCTGTGTCCTTCCCTCCCACCCTCCCACGGCTGGGGTTCCGGGGCCTGCTGGATAGGCTCCTTGCTGTGACACCTGCCCTGAGCAGGGCTTCATCCTTGAGTGGCGTAGTTGGTTGCCTACAAAGAATTTTCTAGAATCCCTTCCCTCAATGCCACAATGCCCAGCATGGGAGAGACATCCTTTTGAGTCAAGCACATTCAGCAGTGCCCTGGTAAATCCCCTTTGGAATGCAGTGCTGGGTGATATGACAGAGAATGAGGGGGTGCCCCAGCGGAATGAGGGCAGGGTCACAGAGGGGCATCCGAGGATGAGGGCAGATGCCCACAGATGGGTTTTTGCCTCACCTCTCTGCTGGACCCTTCAGGTACCTGTAGGCTCTGTGGGGGGCACTGGCCAATTTTTTCCCAGTTCCCGCCCCCTCAGCTGGCTCATTGGCTCATCCAGTCATTTGCTCATGCAGCAGCAGTGGGTGAGCACCCACCAAATGCCACGTGCCTGGGAGCCCACCTATCTCAGCAGCTCACCTGGTCCTGGGGTGTCACCCGTCTGAGGTGCCCCCTCTGTCCTCTGCTCAACCCCTCTGTCTGATCTTCTCTTCTACCCTTGTCAGCCCCGCCATGGAGGAGCTGGGACAGAACTCAAAGAGAGATAGGCTAGTGGTGTTCAGCTGTGAAATTGGCTTTGATTTTTTTGGTTGCGAATCACACCCACATTAGCAACCCACGGGAAGGAAGACGATTGAGCCAGAATCTGTTTTCTGGAAACACCACAGTGTAGTGAGAGGTTTTCCAGGCCCTGCCTCAAACCTAACAGGGAAGATTTTAACGACAGAATTGTCTCTGGCGACCTGGGTTCAGCTTTGCCCCCTGAGAGCACCAGGAAGAAAAATGCCCTCAACACAGAGGTCCCCAAGACCCACAGAGAGCACCCCAAAACAGTCACCAGGCACTGGCTTTATGCCAAACACTTGCCATGTATCTGTCCATGCGACAGGGGCTGTGATCCTCACTCCATAGATGAGAAAGCCACAGCTCAGGGACGTGGAAGGACACCCCTATGGCCACACAGCCAGTAACCAAGATCTGCCCCGCTGGCTCAGCTCTCAGCGGGAGGCCACGACGTCTCACCTGAGTAGCCACTTCTCATATAGGTGCAAAAAACATGCTGGGGGGGCAGGGCCCGCCGTGCGGGGAGAGGGGAGAAGACTGAGCACAGCTCTCACCCCCCCCCCCCCACGGATGTGCAGGAAATGTCTGTTGACAGACGATCCTGTGTTCATAGAAACCCAACTGTGGGGCTGTGCGTATACAAACCCTGCTGTAAAACGCTCCCAAATCTAGTACCCTAGTGAAGAAGATAAGGAATGAATTTTTTTCTGTTCTGGAATTATCTGTATTTTCTACCTGTGCTGCAGAGAAGTTAAAGGAAAAGAAAAACAAAGTGGGGAAAATGCGTCCCCGGAACTGTCTGACTGACTTGGCGCTTTCCAGGGTTTCAGGAAGGGGTGGTCTGGGTGGCTGTGGTCAGCCACACAGGTGCCCTGATGGAGGTGGACATTTGTGTCAAGAAGCAAGAGGTGACAGGGACCAGAGGCCCCGTTGGCCTCCCAGCTTCCCACTCAGGGTCAGGAAACACCACCTAGAGCATCGTGGGGTGCAGGCGAGTGGGAGGAAGACAGCAGCTTGAGGTCAAGCAGACCTAGGTGGACCAGCTTCCCCGTTAACTAGAAGTATGCCCTGGGGTAGGTCATTACTTCTTTCGGCCTCAGCATCCTGATCTGCAGAGCGGGACTCTGGAGGGCTGCTGTGAAGTCTCGTGAGACCCAGTCTGCTGGTCCCTGGCACGCAGTAAGTGCTGCACAAGGGTAGCTCTTGGTCATCCTTCTTTCCTTCCAGACCCCCACCCCCACCCCCGTAGCTTTTGGTGCTCAGGCTGGAAGTTGGCTGGAGGGGATCTGAATCTAACTCCCTTGCAGTAAGGTGAAGAATCTGAAGTTCAGGGAAGGGAGGAGGTAAGGACGGGTCAGACTCCTCCCTCTGCCACACCCAGAGGCTCCTTCCAGGCCACACTGGCCCTAAGTAGAAAGTGTGGGGTTCAGATGAGCCAGGAGAGCCCAAATCCACGTCAGTCCTCCCAGAGTGTGGTTCTAACATCTTTCTCAGCATGGGCCTGGCCCTCTCCTCCCGCCCCACCCGGCTCCACCTTGGCCAGGCTCAGGACGTGTAACGGGAGGACCAATCAAGTTCTCCTTCTCACTCTCTATCTGAGTCAACCCCACCATGGAGGTGACTCAGAGGAGACAGAGTCCCAAACCACACCCTGTTCACAATGTGGAGGGGACCCTCACACCAAGGCTGGTTTTCCCAGGGTCAATACTGCCTCTGCCAGAGCCCCTTGGGCTCCTTAGAAAGAGGAACGGAGGGATGGTGAATGAGAGTGGGGATGAGGATGGAGGGATGGAGGGATGGGGAATGGAAATTTTAAGGAGATGAAGGGATGGAGGTCAGGGGGATGAGGGATGAGAGATGGAGGGATGGGAGATGGGGGATGGGAGTTGGGGATGGAGGGATGCGGATGAGGGTATTGGGTATGGGGGCATGAGGATGGAGGAACGCAGGCATAGAAGGATGGGGGATGGGATGGGGGAATAAAGGGATGGGGATGGAGAAATGGGGGATGGGGGATAGGAGATGAGCCATAGAAGGAGAGAGGAATGGGAGATGGGGGAGAGGGGGATGGACGAAAGGAGGAAGAGAAGGAGGAGCAGGAGGGGGCTAGGCACCAGGCTGCCAAGCCAAGATAGTGGGAAATCTGAGAATCTGGGAGATACTTTGGCTGGTTCCAGAGTCAGATGAAGTTTAAACCTCTCTCTACTACAGCCCTAGCCAGAGAGTCTGGTGCAGAGATAGTGAGAGACCAGGGACCCCCATTTACATTTGTCCGGTTGCTCAATCGTCCCACAAGCATGAGTGAAGCCCCTGCTCTGAGTCAGGCACTGGGCAGGGCTCTGGGGTTCCAGACAAATCAGGCCTACTCCCCAGGGGCTCCCAGTCTGGCAAAGAAGACAGACAGGGAAACAAATAATTAAAGACCCAAATGAAAGACTCTGAAATAAACATACACAGGCTCAGTGAACACACAGGGGCTGCTGAGACAATAGCGTTCTCTCAAAATTGACCTAGAAGGGGAACTTAGGTGTCTCCCCTGAAGGGGCGGGTGGTGGGAGGCTGGGACGACACGGCCCTGAGGGATGCTGAAGGCCCCTCAGTGACCATGCCACATGGCCTCCCACCATCACTCTGGGGATTGCCACTTCCTCCAAAGTCGGTGGCAAGGAAGAAGCAGTGGGGAGGTGCAGGGAAGGAGTGATTCCCAAAGCTCCATTGCTAGACCTTGCTCTGCCCACTTGCTTCACACCTGTGAGCCTCAGTTTTCTCATCTGCCAGGCAGGGGCCTGGATGTGAAGATAAATATAACAGCGAATATTTGCTGAACAGTTACAGCGAGCCGGGCAGTGCGCAAACGCCTCGCGTTGGAGCCTTACCTTGTTGAGTCCTCACATCCGCCCTGTGAGGTAAGCGCTATTAATAGAAGGAACCTCTTATCCAATGAGAGCAAAACTAGTGGTTGGTTAATAGAAGAAACTATTTAGCGCAGGAAATCTTATGATGCATAAAGTAGGCATTTTATTGAACGTAACACGTGCGCGTGCACTTTTATTAGATGATCTTTTGATGCTGGGCCAAGGCTGTGTTTGAGAGCGAGGCCTCAGGCTGAAGTCCCACCTTGTTTTTCTTGCATAAAACAAACCAGGGCAGCAGCATTTATGGTTCCCATTTGGATTTCTTTAAAGTGGCGCGAGGCCTTAGAGATGCCATGAAGCCATGTGAACGCAGGCTCCTGGGTTTTTAATACTCCCCCCACACACCCAGCTTCAGCCAACACCCAATTCAACATAAGTTTGGGGTGGATTTTAGCTACTGTTTTCCCCAATCTTTCCATCTTTCATGGCTATCTTGCCCACATCTAATTTAGCAGCTTTTTTTTTTTTTTTTTTTTTTGCAGTTTTTGGCCAAGGCTGGGTTTAAACCCACCACCTCCGGTATATGGGGCCAGCGCCCTACTCCTTTGAGCCACAAGCACCACCCAGCTTTTTTTTTTTTTGACTACTCATCTTTGACCGAAGTCCTTTCTCAGTTTTCAGCAACACAACCCTCTTTCTCGGTCTCATTCTGGTCTCGCTGGTTTAGCCATTGCAGCCATAGGTCTGGGAACAGGCCTCCCTGAGCCACAAGGCCAGCCTCCGTAGCACTAGGAGCGACCAGCCATCCTGGAGCATTCACGATGCTATGGCATCCACTGGTCTGCCTCTCCAAGGATAAGGAGAAGGTTTGTTACCCCCAGAGAGGTAGTAGAATGGAGGTCCTTTAAGGCAATTTCTGCTGTCTTATCCCCAATTTACTAGTGAGGAAACTGAGATACGTGAAGTCACCTCCCCAAGGTCACGGAGACTTGCCAGACCCAGGGTTCAAACCCAGGCCTGGCTGGCCCATGTTCTTCACCCCTGCATTCTAGTACCTCCCCCTCATCCCTCAGTGAGGCCCCGTGAGCCTGCTGGCTTCCCTGCTACTAGAGCTAAAGGGTCACCCAGTGGAATCTGAAGTGTCTGTGTGATGATGACCACTGCTCTCGGGGCAGGCCTGTGTTCCCACGCCCAGGGCCTGGTACAGAGCAGGTGCTCATGAGTGTCTATGAGGCTGGCCAGAGGCAGTTAGGATGCCTTTTCTGTTTCTGTGAGTGTCAGGACCACCTGCTGTGGGGCAGGTGCCAGGCTGGGCCCTGGGATCTAGCAGGGAGGAAAGAGTTCATTCTCTAGCGGGTTCATTCCATCTCCCCATGTCCAAGCCTCCTCTGGCTCAGACGTCCCCTAAGAGGCACCAAGCGGTAATTAAATGTGTAAAGAATGTGGATGTGGGAGTCCCACACATGTGAGTTCCAATTCCGGTTCTGCCACTTACTGGCTGTACGTGTGACCCTGGACAAGGCTGCCTCTCAGAGCCTCAGTGGGGATGAGGACGCCTCATTCCAGGCCGTCAGTAGACTCCCAGTAGGAATGGGCAGGGGGTGCTCCCTCGGGAGAGGCAGACCCATGGCAGGGGCTGCTTGCTATGGACAGGGGACCGGGCAGGCAGGTCTGAGCAGCTTCCGACCGTTGGTGGCTGTGGAGAGGGACGTGGTGAGCAGGGGAAATGAAAAGAGGCCAGACGCCATCCAGGCCGCAGCACGCAAGGGCACCTCATTCCACCACCCATCCCCTCCCAGGCTCAGAAAGGGGAAGACAGCCCAGACCGGGAAGTGGTCGGCTTCTGATGACCACCGCACAGGGACCGCGCCGGCCCAAGCAGGAAGCGGTCGCCCCCTTCCCACCCCTGCCGAGCCAGGCCCTCCCTGAGCTCACACTTGGGAAACAACTGGGCCCAAAAGTCCCTGTTCTTGGGTCTGTTCTGGAAGCAGAAATTTATTCTTAGAAGCCCAGCACTAGCTGGGGCCCCTGACTTTGTGGCTGGGGGTCTGCAGACCTGGGCTCTAGTCCCAGCTCTGCCACTTCCTCGAGCAGAGGCCTTGGCCAAGTGGCTTCCCCGTCTGGACCTGTTCCTCATCTGTTCAATGGGGTGATCACCCCCCACCTTCTACCTCAGAGGGACAAGGAAAATGGAGAGTCCTGAAAGGTCAGAGCTGGAAAGTCCCCAAAGACTTTTTACTGATGAGGAGACAGGTGAAAAGGGGAGAGGGCCCTGTTCCCATAGCCAGGGAGCAGCAGGGTCCCCTGAGGTTGTGGAAGGAGTGCAGGGCTGGGAGGCAGGACCTGGGCCAGGGCCTCACTCAGCTCCTTCCCAGCCATGGGACCTTGGAGAGAACAAGCCTTAACACTCAAGGCACATGTGGACTATGCAGAAAGGCTTTGCTCTGGGTTAAGAATAAGAAGGGCTTCCTGATGGAGGGGGCTAGGACTTACATCTCAAAGGACCCTGTTCTTTGCTGGGCTCCACGTGCAGGGAGTGGGGTCTGGCCCAAGAGATGCCACCTGCGGGAAATATTTCTCTTACGCATCTCAACCCCTGCCTCGCCTGCTTGGGTGAGAGGTGACAAATCTCTCCCAGATTCCACTGAGTCACGTTATGCCACAGTCTTGGAGGGGCTATGTGTGCAAAAGCTTCTCACTTGTGTCACTAGCCAGAGATGACATCATCACCAACTCCCTGCCTTAGCTCTTGGCTTCTACCTGCCCAAACGCACCTTTCCTGCAGGCTGAGAAGGCCTCCTAGGGCCCCGGAGCCAAAGCAGCCTTGGTAGGGCCAAGGGAGTTTGACTTGGGACCAGAGAAGCCCTTCTACACCCTCCCAATGCTGCTGGCACCACTGTTTAGTCCCCACTTGGGCTTCCAGAGAAAAGGCCTCAGACCAGGCAGCCCTAGAGGCAAGGCTGGCAGAGAAGTTAGAGGCTAGCCCATCTGCGGGGGCTAGAACTGGGGTCCATGGACCTGAAGAAGAGCTGGGAGCCCCCAAGCGCCACATAGAGTTATGAGACGTGTACATGCACACACATATCTGCATTTCCTGAGAACAGGGTCAGATTTTGTCAGATTCTTAAAAAGAAAAATAAACTTCAGGACCAGAGTGCTTTTCCCCTTTTCCCAATATATAGATGAGGCACACAGAGACGAAGTATCTCACAGTCCTATAGCAAGATGACAAAGTGTACTTGGTGTTTCATTTATGACCCCTTTTTTCTGGCTCAAAAATGTTCCCCAGAAAGTTTAGAGAGATCTCTACCCATCCTAAATGTCCTAAAACATTGATGATGGCTGGGCATGGGGATACTGGGGAGAGGAGAGGGGAGGGTTAGGTTAGGTTCCCGGAGCCCCAGAGCTCCTACTATCACCACCACCACCACCACCACCACATCATCACGATTATTACCACCTTCACCCCCACTACCACCACTGTCACCACTACCATCACTACTACCACCACCATCATCACCATTACCACCACCACTATCCCACCACCACCACCATTACCACCAACATCACTGCCATCACCACCACCACCGCCGCACCACCATCATCCCCCTACCACCAGTGTCTACACCAACATCACCACTACCACCACCATCATCACCATTACCACCAACACCACCAACACCACCATCACCACCACCACTGCCACCACTACCATCATCCCACTACCACCACTGTCAAAACATCACCACTATCACCACTACTACCACTATCACCTTCACCACCACCACCATCACCACCATCATCCCACTACCACCACTATTGCCACCACCACTACCAACACCATCATCACCACCACTACCATTACCACTAACATCACCACCATCACCATCACTACCACCATCACCACCACCACTACCACCATTACCACCAAGATCACCACCATCACTACCAATATCATCACCACCACCATCCACCGTCACCACTACCACCAGCACCATCAATATAACAACCATTAGCACATGGTCTGCCTTAGAGACTGGGCCAATCACTTTGCTTCTACCATTACCCTGAAAAGTAGGGCCTTCCTGCCCAGGCTGTAGGGAATTGGGATACCAGCTCAGACTCTACCCAGAACCCTGTGGGGCCAACCAGAAGTAGGGTGAAAACAAATCTGTGTGCTCTGAGGTGGGTGGTGCATTCCAAAGTAAAAACGCCAATTGCAGAGGGCGCTCAACTGGCCTGGCCTTTATATAATCCCCCCTAGGAAGCCCTAAGCAGTTTAAAATTGAAGAAACATATGTATTGTTTCTGCCATCTTTCCACAAACAGTTACTTTTTATTATTTAAGCTGACACTTATGTAACACTGATTGTGCACTTTTTCAAATGCTTTAGGTATATGAATTAATTAAATCCTTATAGTAACCCTATGAGGTAAGTAGTATCATTATCCCTATTCTGTAGTCAGGGAAACAAAGACACTGAAATCAAATAACTTGTCTGAGTTCACACAGTTAGTAAGTGGCAAGGCCAAGATTTGACACTAGGCATCCCAGCACCAGAGTCCATGCTCCTTCCCACCACACTCACTATCAGATGTGAGGAGTATAGCACAGGCCAAAGAAAACCACAGGTGTGTGCAACCCTGCAAGTAAGACATGGCCATATCATTTTCGTGGCTGTTCTCAGGGCCTACTGCTGGGCCTGGTGCACAGTAGGGGCTCAACAAATGTTGGTTTAGTGAATTGATTGATAAGGATGGCCTCCAAACCCTTTCCCAACTCCTGTGCCTTCCTCCCCTGAGCCACACTGGAAGCCCCTCACTGAACCTGTAGTTCTACTGCCAGCCAACAGAGGGCAGCATGCATAATTGGGTAAGACCTTCCTCCAGCAGCCAGGAAGAAGGAATTAGGAGAAAGAGAGGGTGACACTTTGTGGCAGGGATGAAGGCAGTTATTAATTAAAAATTAAGTTAGACAAACTCTGGGACCCATGATGGTACACCATGGCTGATGTTCTCTATTTGAGAGCTGAGGAAACTGAGGTCCAACAAAGGAAAACTTGTTGCCCAAGGTTACACAGCAAGCAGTGGCATGATCTAGGTCTCTTGGGTCCTTTCCTCACCAGAATGTGAAGAACAGCCCACAGTTTGGGAGATAGACCAGGTCTCCCCGTCTCTGTCAGGACAAGGTGGGCCTTGGAATAGGGAATGTCAAGTTACCAGATGGGAGCAAACCCTTAAACCTCCCCATTCCTATCATCCCTAACCTTCCTCCCTTCCCTTACCCTACCACTCCCCACCCCCTGCACATAGCCAGGCTTCCCCCTGGTGGTGATGACTGGCAGTACTCAGAGGTATAGTCACCGTTTTATGAATCTATTAGTCAAGAGGATGACTGACTTTGTGTTTATCTCCACCTTACTGGCCCAGATCTGACCTCTGCCTGTTGAAGTGACAAAGGCCAAGAACATCAGGTTCCCAAGGATGTGGCAAGATGGCCCTGCAAAAGAACACAGAGCTTGTGTGTTGGATCCTAGGAATTATAGCAACTGGCCACCCTGTGCACACAGCACTATGCTCAGCACTGTCTCATTGATGATCAAGGAAACTGAGGCTCAAAGAAGAGACAAAACTTTGCCATCGAGTCCCACACTAGCTAATTTCAAGTCAAGGGCTTTTTCATTGCCCTAGGCAATAACTGCTGTAACTAACTGACTGAGAGCCACCCACTCAGGCGAGAGTGGTCTTGGGAGGCCTCCAGGGGGAAAGCGGGATGCCACGATCTCAAAGACAGGACCCAACTCCTTACCATCATCTGCTGGTGACAGTAATCACAACAGCAAGTACCATTCACTATCCACTATGTGCTGGGTGCTGCGGTTTAAGTACTTCCCATGGAGGACTGACTCTTTCATTTACCTAACGAATATTTACTGAGCCTTTCCTATGCTCCCCTGTGCTAGTGACAAGTCACAACAGGTAGCAAAACAGACAAAGACTCCCGATAGCAGGAGGCTTATATTCTGGACATGGGAGAAAGACAATGATCAAAATTAAAAATTAAAACATATAGCATGCCAGGTGCCAGTTACAGTGTGATAACTTCTGGAGAGAAGCAAGGTAGGGAAGGAGGACAGAGAATATTTAGAGAAGATACTGGGATTTCAAACTGTGTATAAGAGAAGTTTCCCCTGAGATGACATTTGAGCAGAAAAGTGAAAGGAACCACGTGGTGTGTCTGAGGGACGAGCATTCCAGGTAGAGGGAACAGCGGTGCCAAGGCTCTAAGGCAACTGTCTCACTGACTCATCTCAATCACCCTTGAGTATAAATCACCTGTGTTCCCACTTTATAGATCTCCCAAGTTAAAGAGCACTTTCTAAGTCAGGTAGGGAAAAGGCCGAGCAGATGGAGAAACTGAGGTCCAGAATGGTCATGCTTAAGGTCAAATAACAAGTCAGTGGCAGAGCTGGGATTCAGATCCCAGTCTTATGCCTTCTATACCAAGGATCTTTAAAGAGGTTTTCTTATTTCTCAAGGCATAAATCACCCCTAGAATCCCAGAGACTGGGGACCCCAGAGGATTGGGAGCAGGATGCAGGACCCAGAAGGACTAAAGAACCCAGCACAAGAGCAAAGTCTTAGCCTGATGGATACAGAGCTGCACCAGTGGCCATACTCAGCCACGGTGGGACCACAGGTCCAGCCAACAGCGCCTCCCTTCCGCCATGCCCCATATCCTTGCTTCCGGCTAAAGAGACTCACCTACTTGCGTGGGGTGTACCTCTTGCCCACTGGCAGGAGAGAATGGCTGAAGGACACCAGTGACTAACCTGAGGCTGACCACCACCCAGGAATACAGGTCAGCCTGTGGCCAAGGTCAGCAGTCAGCCTGGGTCTGTGGTTTGTGGTCGAATCAGGGGTCAGTCAGTAGTTAGTCAGGAGTAAGTACATGGCTTGGTTCAGGGGTCAATCTGTGACAAGAGTCAGCTGTCTGCCTGTGTCCAAATTAGAACTTCATCTACCACCGGAGTTGAGGAGCAGATGGGCCAAAGTCAGGGCTCAATCATGACCAGAGGCAGGGGTATATGTCTGGAGTATAGCTTGCCACCAGGGCTGCATCAGGCCAGAGTCCAGCCTCAGAGCCAGGTGGGGATGAATCACAACAGGCCCTGATCCTTGAGCTCCTCGTCCTGCCAAACAGTGTGCTGGGCAGAGGGGACAACCCCATTCCCTCCACCAGCCTTGACAAGCTGGGCAACCCAGCCCAAGGCCTCCCCATGGTTCCAATAGCTTGAGGGACTTAGTTGCTCTCTAACATCTCCCCCGACTTAACAGATGGAGAAGCCGAGCCAAGCGGGGCCAGAGGCTGCCCAGTATCAGACACAGATGAAGGCACAGCAAGGACCCGGCTCTGACTCTCCTGATACCTGGAGGTTTTCCCATCTGAGCACAGGGACACCCCTGGCTCAAGGATGGCTAAGGGGAGAGATCTGAGGGAGCAGAGGCCCTGTGGGGAGGCGGTAGGGCACGAAAGGGGAAAGAAAAACTTCAGCTGGGATTAGGAACACTCAGGTTTAGTGGTTACAGATCCACCCAGTGTGTGACTTCAGAGAGGTCTGCCCATTTGCTCACTCATTGATTAGCTTATTCAACAAATGCCGGCTTAGGTAAGCCCTCCAGGCCTCGCTTTCCTGATCAGTAGAAATGGGCAGAATGCCTTTCCTGAGGGGTCTGTGGGAAACAATGAGAAAACAGGCAGGCAACCTCTGGTCACTGAGCACAGGGCATGAGTAGGGTCACCATGCTATTCCTGTGGTGCATGCCCAACCCCACAGCTTCCAATCTCAGCACCTGCCACTGCACACCTGATGGCATCCTCTGGTCGCAAATGTGGGCCAAGCCAGAGTGCCTGGGGGCTAGCACTCCCCTGGGAGAGAGCGACTCTTGACCACTGATGGACAGAGCTGAGGAATATTCTGCTCCTCCCCCCACAGCTGGGTTGCACCATGTCCCCAAGTGCGGCTGCAGCAGTCAGCCCCAGCCACCCACTTGCTAGATCACGCACTCTTCACTGGCTCCTTCCCCACACCCTGCAGCTGCTCCTGGGGATCTCAAATGAACTACCTGCCATTCACCAGCCATTCCCCGTTCACAGCCCAGTTGTGGGGTCTGCTTTTGGATCAGCCCAACCTTAGGGCTGTGAGCACATCCCACGCCTCATCTCATTTCATCTTCACAGCATCCCCAGGAGGGAGATTCTACAGAAACCAATGCACAGAAAGTTTAAGGTCCTTGTCAAAGGTCACACGGCAAATAAACGGCAGATCTAGAATTCCTCCCAGAATGTCTGCATATTGGTGTTGTCTGTTGGCAACACTGTCAACCTGTGGTGTTACACACACACACCCTCCCCCCAAATCAGGAATGTTCCAGAATAGTAGAAGCAATGGCCAAGCAAGGGCTGGTGGCAGATGAGGGTACTGCAACACAGCCTGTTGTCATGCATGCAATGCCCCCCTCTGCAAGCCAAGGATGTGTTGTTGGGGACATGAGACTTGAGCATGGGAGTTGTCTAGGTGGTTTAAAGAGAGAGAATGTGCTCCAGACAGAAGGAAGAGTGTGGGCAAAGGCTCACAGCATGAGAGGGTGTCACGTTTAGAAACACAATGGTGTATGTGTGGAGTGATGCATTCAGGGCCATGTGGGGACCGCCATGCTCGGGAGGCACAGAGAGCCACAGAGGCAGAGACAGGAGCAGACAGCATCAGACAGACAGCCCTGCTGGCAGTGTGGAGGGGATCGGGCCCCATGCAAAGAACATTCTCAACACGGACACAGACTTTATTATTCTTTTATTTTAAATGATTTGAATTTTGTATCTAGTTAAGAAAATCTTCTCTACCTCCGTGTCATAAATAACCATTTTTTTCTAAACTTTAAAAATTTTGCTCTTTCATATTCAGGGCTGTAAGTCCTCTGAAATGTGTATTATGTTCGGTGTAGGTAGGAGTCTAGTTTGGTCTTTTCCATGTGAATAGCCAGTGGACCCAGCACCATGTCTTTATTAAGCAGGTTGTTCTGTAGACGCTGATTTCTGCCATACGCTAGGTCCTCATTTGTAAGTGAATGTAAGAGAGAGAGTAAGGCTCTCTCTTCCACTGTTTGATCATCCTCCTCAGTGACTATAGCTTTATGGTAAGTCATAGTATCTAAAAAGACAAGGTCTTCTTTATTATTCTTCAAAATTGGGTCAGTGTATTAGTCTCCTATTATATATAACAAATTACCACAAATGTCGTGGCTTTAAACAACACAAATTGATGCTGGCGTGGATGTAGAGAGAGGGGAACACTTTTACATTGCTGGTGGGACTGCAAACTAATACAACCCTTTTGGAAGGAAGTATGGAGAATCCTCAAAAAACTCAATCTAGACCTCCCATTTGATCCTGCAATCACATTACTGGGCATCTACCCAGAAGAAAAAAAATTATTTTATCATAGGGACATTTGCTCTAGACTGTTTATCGTGGCTCAGTTTATAATTGCCAACCTGTGGAAACAACCTAAATGCCCACCAATCCAGGAATGGATTAACAAGCTGTGGTATGTGTATACCATGGAATGCTATTCAGCCACTAAAAAAGATGGAGACTTTACATCTTTTGTATTAACCTGGATGGAGTTGCAACATATTCTTCTTAGTAAAGCATCACAAGAATGGAGAAGCAAGGATCCATTGTGCTCAATTCTGATATGAGGACAATCAATGGCCTAGTACATGGTGGGGGTGATAGAATGGGGGAGCAGAAAGAAGGAAGGAGGGAGGGGGTAGGGGTCACAGTGTGGGGGACATAATTATAAGAAGGACTTTACCTAACAAATGCAATCAGTGTAACCTGGTTCTCTGTACCCTCAATGAATCCCCAATAATATAAAAAAAAAAGTATACATAAAAAAAAAATAAAAACACAAATTTATTTTCTTGTAGTTGTGGAGGTCAGAAGCCTGAAATCGGTTTCAGTGATATCTAGGTAAGATGTCAGCAAGGCTCCATGCCTTCTGGGAGGCTCTGGGGGAGAGCCGTTCCTTTGGCTTTTCTTGGATTCTAGAGGCTGCCTGGATTCCTTGGCCTGTGGTCTCTTCCTCATCTTTGAAGTTTATCACTGCAATTTCTGCTTCTGTCATCATGTTACCTCTTCCTCTAACTCTGACTCCTCCTGCATCCTTCTCCCCATCTCAAGACCCTTAATCACACCTGCAGAGCCTCAGGTATCCGTGGGACTCAGGATTATGATCCATCCAGGGCAAAATTCCTCCTCAGCTATAGACTTGTGAAACTGGAAACACATTATCTAAAATACAATGGTAGGACCAGCATTAAATTCTGGGTATAAACATTTCCATCAAAATACGGAGTCAATAGAAGGAAAAAGGAGTCACTGTTCCCAAGCAATTTTGAAATCCAATCAGACAAACTGCATTAGGTTTCAAGGCCTGGGAAATCCTCTGTCGTTTTCAGCCCTGTCCTCTATATGTCAAGAGCAACAATGGCAACAACAACTTGGACTTGACCTCATACCACATGTAAAACATGAACTCCCGTGAATTATAGACCTAAACAAACATTGCACTAAGTGAGAAAGCCAGACACAAAAGCACATGTAGTGTATGGTTCAATAAAATGAAATTCTAGAAAAGACAAAGCTATCGTGACAGAAGGCAGATCAATAGTGGCCATTGGCCAGGTAGCTGGAGGAGGAAAGTGATCAACCACTACGGGGGGTGAGGTAGTTTTTAGGGGTGATGGAAATGGTCTACGTCTTGATTGTGGTGGTGGTTCACAACTGTGTATGTTTTCAAAACTCAACCAACTATGTACTTGAAAGGGCAACTATTGTTGTATGTAAATAATACCTCAATAAATCTGATTTTACAGCCGGGTGTGGTGGCTCACACCTGTAATCCTAGCACTCTGGGAGGTTGAGGCAAGTGGATTGCTTGAGCTCAGGAGTTTAAGACCAGCCTGAGCAAGAGCAAGACCCCTTCTCTAAAATTAGCTGAGCATCATGGTGGGCATTTGTAGTCCCAGCTACTTGGGAGGCTGAGGCAAGAGGATTGCTTGAGCCCAGGAGTTTGAGGTTGCTGTGAGCTATGACACCAGGGCACTCTACCCAGTGGGACAAAGTAAGACTATCTCAAAAAAAAAATTGATTTTACAGTGTCTGGGCTATTCTTGGCATAAAAGAAGGAAAGAGAGGAAGGAAGGAAAGGAGGAAGATAAAGAGGGAGAGAGGAAGGAAGGGAGGGAGGAAAGGAGAGAGGGAAGGAGGGAGAGGAAAGATGGGGAAATAAAGGAGGGAAGAGTCAAGTCCAACAGGCTAGGGTGGGGAATGGTCTGTCTCCATCAGACAGGAGAGTCTGGCAGACTCAGGCTTCAGGCTGCTGGATGTCCCTGGACAGGCCTATTGGAGTTTGGGCCCCCAGACCACTGGGGCAAACATTGCCCCTCCTGCCTTTCTGGAACAAAAAAGCAATCAGAACCCCTGGATTTCTGTCCTGAGTGTCCCATCAGGCATTTGTGTCCCCTTAGCAAGCTCAGTCCGCCTTACTATGCCTCAGTTTCCTCTTTAGGGCAGGAAGTTTCATCTATTCCAGACTAAGGGTAGTAAACTAAGGTTAGGGAGCCTCTCCTGGCTCACCCAGGGTAGGGGCAGTCCTGAGGCCCAGCCCTGTGCTGTCTGACCCCAATGCTCTGCTGTTTAGCCAACACAGTAAGTACCTGGTGTGGGGTCCCTGGGGACTCCGCCCAGGCCTCCACCTGCAGGGACAGGTCTGGTGGAGCTTCAGTCCCAGGCAGCTTCAGATTCTTTCCAGTCAACGAGCTGCCTCTGCCCACTGAAAGGCAAGCTTAGTGAGCCCTGGTTTCCTCCCAGAGTGGGCACAAATAGCTCCAGCTCTGGAGCCAGCTGACCCAAGTTCCAGTCTGGGCTCTGCCTCGGCCTCCTCGTATGACCTCGGGCAGGGGATTCAGTTTATTTCTGTTTTCCCACCTGCTAAGTAGGGAGAATGGCACGAAGTGTTACCTGCTTCCAAGAACCCTGAGGATTAAATGTGTGCAGCCGGATAAATGCTTACAGCAGAGTGTGGGCCCAGTGGGCGCTGGCCATCATCATTGGTAGCCACCAGAAACAGGCACCTGGCCCATTGCTGTCCCTTGCACTTCTAATGTACAGCCCCTCCCCACCAACCACAGGACAGAGCAGAGACTAATTGCTTTTCTGGAGGTGGTGCCCGGCCCTCCTACTCAGCCTGAGTCCTGCCCACACAGGGGGCCTCAATCAATAGGCCCAGCTGGCTGTGGCTTTGGGGTCTCAACCAGCAACCACAGGGGGCCAGCTAGTGCGAACCACAGATCCCATCAGAACTGGCAGCCCATGGGGTGGCAGCAGGTGGGGAGAATGTGAGCAAGGTCCCTGGCACCCCGAAGCCACTGCTGTGGTTCAGAGGGGACCAAGTTGTGCTGACATGAGCCACAGGAGCTGAAGCAGGGTTAGGGTGTGGGTGGGGGACTCTGAGGATGGTGGTCTAGGCACCAGTCTCAGCTGTGCCAGTGCCTTGCTGGTGATCTTCTCTCAGAACCTCAAGCGTCTTTTCCTTCTTTGCAAAATTGGATTGGTGGTGGAATCCCTTCCCCACTTTGCCTCAAACACTGGCATTTAGTACTGGGCCCTGGGCTTGGTGTTTCATACCTACTGGCATATTCTACGATTTTCTACATTTTGCAGGTGGGGAAACTGAGGCTTCTATACTCCTAAGAGCTTTCTCTTTGGAAAGGTTAGGCTGGCTATGAAGCTCATGTCACAAATGGGGACACTGAGACTCTTGGAAGTAGCTGGCCTGGCCTGGAGCTATCAGAGAACTGGCCTGAAGGAGGCCAGGTCCTGGATACAGGAGGAAATGAATCTTTCCCTCCCAGGCCCCTTTGTCCACCTGGAAGTCAAGGTGGGGGCTACTTTTTTCCATTTTTTATCTTTCAAGGCTGATGTCAAAGGGGCAACCCAGGGCCTCCTGCAGGGAACGCGGGCACCTGCCCCCACCACCTCCATCTCAGTGGCCAAAGTTTGGCTCCCACTGCCACCCCTCCTCCCAGGCTTCAGGGAGGCATTTATAGAAACCCCTACTCAGTACAAGTGTCCTTCAGAGTTGTAGCATCTCAGTAAGGTCATGGCCCCTGCAGACTCTCTGCAGAAGGGACTATAGATCCCCCTGACCCTAGGGTTGGAGCAGGAATTTCAGATACCCCATCTTCAGCCCAGAGCATGGAGAAGCCTCCCCTCGTCCTGCAGCCCTGCTCTGTGTGCAGCTCACCACCCAAACCACAGCAGCATTTCCTGGGCACCAGCTCTTTAGAGGACATTTTCAAAGTCTCCATCCAGTTGCCTCCCCTGGTGAAATCCTGTCCTCAAGTCATCCAACCTAGCTATGTATCTCTGAGCCCTTGAGCCTATAATATTAATAGAATAAGGTGGAGGGCAGGGAGCATCAGTGCCATTTATTCAACCCTTAATACATGTCAGGTGCTGCATGAGGCACTTTAAATACACCATTTCACTTTAATCCCAAACAAGCCTATGAGGGAGGTACTATGATTATCCCCATTTTATAGATGATGGAAACTGAGGCTCAGAAACGGTAAGTCATTACCCAAGGTCACACAGCAGGAAATTGGAGAAACCAGGATTAGAATCCATTCACTATAAAATGCCAACCCTGACTCCCACCCCAGAATAGCCCTCTCTGTCAGCCCTTTTCTGAGGTTTCCCTAGACACAGCCCATCTTAACCCCAGGGACACTGTCCTCAGCAGCAAAGTGGCAGCCTTGGGTTGGCCATGTGGCAGGAATGTGGCCTCTGTGCTGGCATCACCCATCCAGGCCTTGATCCCTTCTCTTGCTCTGCTTAGACCAGGTTCATCACCCCTAGAGCAGGACTGCTGGGCGTCCCTTCCCCCTCTCATCCCAGCATCCATCCTACTACTCAGAGCTGGGCCAACAGCCCCAGGGACCCCTCAGGATTCTCCTTGCTTCCCATTCCCCAGGCAACCAGCAGATTCATCTCATTTCTCTTATTCATTTCTTCAGTGGGATTTGGAGGCATTCAGGAGGCCCTGGGCACCCAGGAGAGGCAGGCATTGGCTGAGGGCCAGGCCCAGCCGCTGTGGGTAGACACTAATGCCTTATCAGTACTCTGGAAGGTCAAAATGACAGCAGCCTTGGGCTGTGGGTGTGCCTTCTGTGGTCGACCCTGGCATCGGCCCCTCATCACCAGAAAAGGCTGGGAGGGGAGGAGGAACTGGGAGCGAGTAAGCCCCTTGGGGGTCTGCTAAGCTGCCCAGCAACCTCAAGTAAGCTGCCCTCCACCCCTACCTACACATGGGCTCCCCACATCACCCCCATTTCTTGGCCACTGAGTCATGGAGGCAGCAGGAGAAACACAAAAGGTCCCAAGATGAGAAGTTCAAATACGAACAGTGCATCCCATCACCATCGCCATCACGTTCATCATTGCCATCAGCGTCACCTTTACCTTCAGTGTCACCTTCACTATCATCATCACCATCACCTTCACCATCACCGTCACCATCACTGTCACCATCACCGTCACCTTCACCTTCCCCCGGGCTTCTGGACTCCCACACTCCTCTTCACTGCCCAAGTTTTTCTATCTGCTACTTGCTGCCCTTTCAAGACAGGATCCCTGTGTCTTGATGGCATCACAGGCCCTGGGAGTTAAGAGTGACAGTCTCCTTCACCTCTTCTCAGAGGTGAGCCCTATTGAGAGCTTAGTGCCTAATCTCCAGATCCTTTTCTGTGCATTAAAAAGTCAAACCTACATAGATATCACATAGATCTACACATGTGGGGTGCACTTTACATAAATATGCTTTACCCATATTTTTCTCTGACTTGCTGTTTTTAGTAGTGAGGAACCCTTCCCATATTCGTGTACACAGATCTACTATAAACATTGGCTATTGCAGATTTTATACTGAAAACAAGTCTAAATCGACTGTACTCTCGGAGCATTTTTCTCAAGTACATAAATTAAGAAGTCAAAGCCCCAAAGAGGGTGTATGTTTGTTTTGTATCCTTTCCCTCAGGTGATGGAGACAGAGCTGTACACAAGAAGGTATATGCTCATAGAAAGTATATGCTCATTCAAACATATGTATTTTCTTACAAAGTGGAATCACTTTGTTCATATTACTCTGTAATTAACTTTCTATCTAGCAGTCTGTCTTGGAGATTTGCCAAGATCAATGCATTCTGGCATTACTTGATTCTGTTCAACCACTGAATATTATTCTGTCATATGGATATATCATAATACATCTACGATTCTCCTTTTCATGGACAGTTAGTTCCAGGCCTTTGCCGTTGCTGAAATGAACCCCCTTCTACGTATGTTTTCGCACACTGCATCTGAGGTCTGAAGGCTGAGAAGCTGGGATGATTGGGTGTGTGGTGAGGGTGAGACTGTAAGACTTCACCTAAATGAGGGGGAGAGAGATTCTCTGCATTCAGCAAATACATTACAGAAATACGTGGCCCACAGTGATCACACACCCTGGTTTGGGGTTGAGGTGGGAAGCAGTGTCTAAGCCATCCTTCCAGCAGCTCCTTGCCTCAGCTGTGACCTTCTCTGCCTCCTGCCATCCTTTCTGTAGCAGTGGGATCACCTGGGGCTGCCTAGGAGACAGGGGGCCCCTCCATAGCCCTGAAGACCTCAGAGGCCAGTCTAGGAGAGGAAGACTTTGCACGTTCATTTCCAGACAAGGGAGGGGCTTCCAGCGTGGCCTCTGGGGTCCGGGCAGTCACTCAGCTGCTTTTCTGGCCAGTTGTGTTAAACTAATGTGAATCTGAAATGCTCTAAAACTGAGGCAGGAAAATTGGATCTGCTATTGATCCTCATCACTTGGGTGACTTCTGTGACCCGTATTAGCCACAGCCCATCCCAGAGTAATGCTGTAAGACAGAGTCTGTGTGGTTACTTGATTCTGTTCAGTTGCAGAGAGAAGAAGCCTGGGAGTGGGATCCCCCACTCAGCCCCCTCACCCCACAAAGCACAAAAAGGACGTAAACAATAAAGGCAGAAAGGAGTGGAGGCCAGAGTGGGGAACAAGTGACTCTTCCTTCGCCTACAGAAAACTTTGCAGGCAGAGAAAGCAGTTGGAGCAGCTCTGGGAACTTCAGGGACCTCCTTTCCCACAGGTCCCAGGAAAAATCTCAGGCCACTTCAGTGCACTGTCTGCAGCCCTGGCACTGGTCTGCTGTATGCAGCACATGGAGAGCTCTGGACAGGTGTATGACGTCCTGTTCAAGTTCAAAACAACATCTTGTAGAGCCAGGGCCAGGGCCTCAGAGAGTAGCTCCCGATCTTGACACACATTGGGGAGGCCTGCAAGATGCAGATTCCCAGGTCACCCCAGAGAACATCTGATTTGATACATCTGGGGCGAGGTCCGGGTATGTATATTGTGAAAACATGTCCAAGGTCAAGACCTTTAACTTCCTTCTTGTGTTCCAGGCAGCCTGCAAGTTGCAGAAGGACCCAGGCTACTGCATGGTGGAGGGAAGCTGGGCAGGTGGGACCCCAGGCTTCTTCCCTTGACCTGGAGAACCTCTGCACTGGCCTCGTCCACTGATCGTAAGACACACCACATTTTCACGTACCTCTCAGAAGACCATTGCCAGGTAAACAAAGACAAATTATAGGGTACATTCCAGTCTCAGAGATGTCAAAGGTGGAGCGTGTGTTCTGAATCCACGAAATAGTGTATTGTGGTCACATCCTTCAGTGATGTCCCACAATCCTTAGGGTAAGTCTCCTCACCTCCTCCACGTGACCCCAGGACCCTGGGTGCTCTGGCCCTTGCCCACCTCTCCAGCCACCTCCCAACCATTCGCCCCTTTGCTGGCTCCCTTCTCTCAGGCCTTGGCATCCTTCTTGTTCCCAAAGGGGCTTTGCACAGGCCATACCTTCTTCTCTTTCCTTCTTAAGCTACTCATTCTTAAGAGCACAACTCAACTGCCCCTTGCTCAGGAAGGCCTTCCCTGGACCATCTTTGGCAGGTCATACTCCCCACCACCACCTCCATGTGGCTGGTCCCAGCTGTAATCTCACCTTGCTGTGTGAGGTTAGGTGATGAATGTCAGACTTTCTCTGCTCAACAGTAAGCCCCAGGCCAGTAGGGACTGCCCTGATCTAACTTGATTCAGAATCCTTTGGGCCTAGCACTATGCCTGGCACTCCGCAGGTACACAACCACCTACACTGTGCTGATACCCCGTCCCACCACAGTGGGGCTCCAGCTTTCAGTGGCTTGAGAAGGCAAAGCTATAGGGGTCAGTCTGGGAGAGAGGCCTTATTGTTCCATGAGGTTAGGAGATGACAACCCGTGACATGCCTGCACCATTCTGCCCCAGCTCTTCCTCCTCAGCTTCTTCCAGGGCTCTCAACCAAGCTTGTTTGCTCCGCTGCCCTGAGGAGCTCAGTTCTGCTTTCCCACCCCTCCCCACCCCACCTCTACCTGCTATTCATTCAGGAAGCCAAACCAGAGACAGCCAAAGGAGAGGGGCAAAGGCCTCTGCCAATCTGTCCCCTAAGCTAGCAGGAGAAGCAGGCACCCAGGACCTGGCCGAGCAGAGCTGATCCTGGAAAAGTTCATTATCAAGAGCCTGGGATTTTGACTTTCTAAGAATTCCTGTTTTTCAGGATGACCAATAGTTGCTCTGAGTAATAAATCCAATTGAAAAATTGACAAAGGGTTTCTAAATTCAATATGTTGTGTCAGACACTGAAGAAACACAAGATGATTCAGACCTAGTTCCTCACCTGCTGCTTGAGTTTAAGCAGAAGTATTCAAATAGGCATTATCCTGCAAAGAACGAGAAATATGCTACATAAAGTTGCAATAATAAGTAATAAAAAATAGTCTGGAATTTGACTTCAGGCTGTCTGAGTTTGAACCACTGTTCAACACTGAGAAAGTTCCTCTAACTTCTCTAAGCCTCAGTTTCTTCACCTGTAAAGTGGAGCTAACGAGCAGCTTTGCAGGGTGGATTTGAGGAACACATAAGGCAATTGACTTGATTGATGCCTCCTCAATAGTGCCCATGGCCTGGGAAGTGCTTAGCACATGGCCTGACACTGTATAAGTGCTGTTATTACCCCCATCTGGGGCCAGGGTCTCACCCCCAGGGCCTGCTGAGCACTCATCGACCTGGCCACCTTCATTGATCTGGCCAGGAGCCCCTGGGGAGCCCCTTCTGCATGGACAGGTCACCCTCTGCCCCTGAGCAGCTGCCCTTTGCCAAGTTCATGGTCTGGAGCAGCTGGCCAGCTGGGCCTCCCACTAACGAGCCCCTTGTCTGCCAGCTCTCTCTCCTCTCCAGTGACCCCTGACCTTCCTGGAAAAGTCCCCTCCTCCCCTTCTGCCTCTCCACGGCTGCTTCTGCTCTGCCTATGCTGGACTTTCCTGGGCTTGGCTGACCCTCATCTGCAGCCCCTGAGCCCTGGCCACTGCCCCCTGACACGTGTACTCAAGGCCAGTGCTGTGGACAGATGGTCTGGATTCAAATCTCACCTTGGTCTCTGAGCAGCTGTGATGGACTGAATGTTTTCACCCCCCACATTCATATGCTACAACCTCCGGTGGTTATACTTGAGATGGGACCTCTAAGAAAGTAATTAAGGTTAAATGAGGTCTTAAGGGTGGGGCCCTGTTCCAATAGGATTAGTGTACTTATAAGAATAGACATCAGAGAGCTCAATCTCTACTCCATGTGCACCCAAAGAAGGGGTCATGTGAGCAAACTATGGGCCAACAGAAGAGTAAAACCTCACCCAGAATGAAACCTACCTTGCCAGGTCTGTGACCTTGGACTTCCCACCATCCTTAACAGTGAGAAATAAATTTCTATTGTTTAAGCTTCTCAGTCTGTGGCATTTTATTATGGCAGCCAAGGCAAACTAAGACACTAGCTGTATGACCTTGGGCAGGTATCTTAGCCTGCTGGCCTCGGTTTCTCCATGTGTAAGCAGTGAGGACTCAGAGACTGTAAGCACAAGCGACAGAGCTCAGCCTATGGGAGGTCCTGCACCTAATGGTCATCACTCCCATGCTGTCCCCTAAACACACCCTGCACCTGAAATACCCTCTCCCCACTCCTGGCTCCTGAATCCTTTCCTCCTTCCTAGTCCGTCTCCCCGGCCCATTCTTGGACAACTGCCCTTCCTCTTTCTCTCCAGAACTCCTCAAGCCCTATTATATATATCTGAGCCTGGGTGCTTTGCCTGAGGACCTGGGATTTTTCTCTCCCTAGATGTGGCACCCTGTCTCTCTTCCCAACCCCCTCACACACATTCTAGGCTCTGCCTCTGTGCCTCAGTTTACTCTCTTCCAGAGAAACCAAGTTCAAGACAGGTGCATAGGAGGTGCTGAAAACTCCACCATAAAAAGTACACCCAGGGCCTTTGTATTTCACACACAAACACTCCTTTCACTAAGTCTCCATCTCTTTGGTAGAATCTTCTGGCCTGGGCTCTAGACATCTCTAGCATCAATGATATTAGCAAGTGTCGACATTTACCGGGCTCTTACTATGTTGATCCCTGGATGTGTACTGTCTTATTTAATCCTTCCAACATCCTCCTGAGGCTGGTTCTGTGACAGTCTCCACTTCATAATGGAGGAAGGAAGTAGGTGCAGGAAGGAAGCCAAAACAGGAGAGAGGGTGTGTGGACAATAGTGAAGCTGGAGGTGGTACGCAGGTGAGGCTGACGCTGGAGCCCCCCCCTACCACCACATTTATGTCTGAGCCACAGCTGGCCTCTCTTCCAGGCCAGAGGTGGCTCCCTGGGGGGGAACCTAGAATCTTCTGAGAGCCAAGCTTTGCCAAGACCCTGACGTGGGCCTGGACCCTCAGGCTGGGATGATAATCACTGACCCCATGGACTGAGTGCTTCACAGTATTGGGATATGAGGCTGAGCACACCCAGCCCACCCACTCTGCAAGGTGATGAGCCTGGCCCCATCTGCCGAGACACCATCTCTCACCCACTTTTTAACATCCTCTTCTCAGCTTTTACCCACCGATGGCATGGGAGGCTGCCTCAGAAAATCCACGTGTGCACACACAAAGCGGTGCTGATGACATCAGCCACACTGTCACCAAGCACCTTCCCACAAAGACTGGACTTCCCCTGAGGAACTGGTGGGCTTCCTCCTTCTTGACACCAAAATGCATGTCAGTGACACTATCTTCCTTTTCACTTTGGCTGCTGGGAAGCTCAAAGTCAGAACTTGACTTGGGCAGTTATCTCACCTTTCTAGGGTTACTTTTCTCTGTGAGCTTGTCCATTTCTATTTATATGTTTCTATTTCTAGATTCTCTCCTTCCTTTCTTCTTTCCATCATTCATTATCAAACTATCACAAACGTGGCATGACTTGATGCTATATGCCCTTGGAGCCTGTTCCGGAGCAGGGGAGATGCATGAACTGAAGAATCCCCAATGTACTGACACAACAATACTCCTGACAATCAGAGCTGTGTGGCAGGACCACATCTGTCAGGGGGTTGAGGGTTGGGCCCTGGAGCTGAGCTCTGAGGGATGAGTGATACTCGGGTGAGGCACCAGGAGCGGAGGGTGGGAATCTTGAAACCAGCTGAAGCCCTCTGGAGGGAAGGGGCCAACCTTGCAGGGCCTCAAAGACCACACTAGTGGGTTTGTGATTAATCCAGAGAGCAGAGGCTAAAATAACCTTACACTGTGCATAACAAGGTGTGTGCTTTTGTGATAATATCATCCCCCCTGTTGACATGAGGACTCTAAACTGGTAGGCCTGCTGTGATGGGAATGAGGCTCCTAAATCATCTTCCTGGGAGAAGCTGCAGCCTGGCCTCCTTTGGGGGTGATAATAAGGATGGGTGGTCTGGGCATGGGCAAGGGAGAACATTAGATGCAGGATGGGCTGGGGGGCAGCAGGAAAGGCAGTCTGGGAAGTGGGCAGAAGGGCAGTGCTTGCAAGGCCCTACCAGTGGAGGCTTCCTGCCCTGATAATGAAGGGCAGAGCTGGTCAGAGGAGCCTCCCTGCTTCCAAGTCCAAGATCAGGCTCCTCAGAGTGCTCCCAGACCCCATGGGGCCCCCTTGCCCCTGCCCTGCCCTCCCTAGAAAAGGGGAATGGCGACAGAGAGTCATTCCTAGGCCATTAGGGCCCAGTGCCTCCCTCCCCTCCTGCTGCATGGTAGATTTAATGACATGTCGCTTTAAAAGCCAGAAGCTCTTTCACTCAGGCTCCCTGGAGACTATCCTGTCCAGATCCCAGCAGGACCCCTGATGGCCAGCAAGACCTGAGTCCTGACCACCCACCCCTGGAGGAGGCAGAGTTCCTGGGGAGGAGCCTCCAGGCTGTCAGTGCTCAGGTGAGAATCTTGTGGTGGAGAGGGTTAAACACCTCCAGGGTCAGCCTGGCCCCTATGTAAGAGGCTGGCCTGACATTTGATCCCAATATTAAGTCAAGGGTAAATTGTGGGAGAAACTGTGTGAGGAGAGAAATCTGGATTCTGGACCTGGCTCTGGCCATAATTTGCTGTGTGACTGCTGACTTCTAAGCTTTGGTTTTCCCAAATGTGAAATGGGTGTATTAGTTTGGGCACCAGATGGGATTGAATGCACACAGGTTTACTGGAGGAAGGGCTGAGCAGGGGAGGCAGGGAAGGCCCTAGGCCAGGATACAAGTTTGATGCTCCATCATTCCTGGGTTTGGGGGAGCGCTTGGGGAGTGTGCAGTTTCTGAGCAAATGTGGCAGTGGGTACAGAGAGGTGGCAGCTAAGCCACTGGGCTCCCTGCACCAAAATCTCCTGAAGGGGAGTCGAGTGGCTCAGTGTCATGGCTGCCACATAGGGGTCCCAATGCCCACCTTGCTGTGCGGCGGGACGTGGATAAGCCACTGTGCAAACTGGGTAGTGCTACCCCCACATGAAGGACTATGCTGACCATGTCACAGAAGCACGGCTGAGGATAAGGGTTTGGGCCAAGTCACTTCATGCTGGGAAGGCTGAGGGCAAACTGAGGCAGACCAGGAGGGTCAGGTAAAGAGCTAGGTCTGTGGACATGGGGAAGCCACCAGAGGCCTGAGCAGCAGAGTGGCCTGTCCAGGCTGGGCCTCAGTAGACCTGGCATATCCAGCTGGGACAGAAGGTATGAGACCTGAGGCCAGCACCTCCCCCATCCAAGACCCTCTGACCAGAGGGTTTTTCCAACCCAGGCCAGAAGACGGCCTCTACTTCTCCATTCCCTGCTTGGCCAGCCAGTGTGCCTCCAGAGAGCAGCCCCAGGCTCAGGCTGTGGGACTCACCATGGCAACCACACTCCCCCTGCCAAACCCCAGCCCTGGTTCCCCTTCTCAAAGTCACGCCAGAAAGAAGGCTGACTTCCCGGTGTATGCCCTTCTCTTGGGCTCTGTTCCCTCCACACCCCCAGCCCCCAGTCATGCCTCCATGAGCCCAGACACTCCTAGGCAGCTCCTTGCCCATTCCTCTTCCTCATGGCGATCATTTATTGAACACTTACTGTGTGCCAGGAGCCATGTTGAATGCTTTTTTGAATTAGCTCATTGTATTTCTATCTCAATCCTGAAAATTATCTACTTTGATTTCAATTTTGCAGATGAAGAAACTGAGGTCAGAGAGGCTTGCCACTTTGTCCCCAGCTAGTCAGCAGGGGAACTAGAATTTGAACCGGATCCTCCTGATCCAAAATATTACTGTTAAATAAAAATTATAATTATCCCTCAAATTTTTCCCTTCCTGACAATTCTCCAATGCATTTCACTTCATCCTTCGACCAAGTTTAGGCGTGAGATTATCCCCATTTTGCAGGTGAAAAAAGTGAGGCGAGAGGACAGTGATAGCCCTAAGTTTACACAAGTGGTCAGCGTTGGGCAGGAAAGGACGCTGGGTCCTGGGAGGAGTGCAGGGGTGCCCAGGTGCAGTCCTGACCCTGGCTCATTGCCTTTGCCACTGAGGCCATCAGCAGAGGATGGGTACCACTCCTCCAGCCCCAGAGATACCCAGCCCAGAGAAGCTAAGCAGACATAAACCAGAAGTCTTTCCTTAAGACATGTTCATCCCTCCCCTCTGCATAAGGACAGACAGGTCAGGGCATACAGAGGCTAACTCCAGGGAGTCTGGGAGCCAGAATTGGAGGCGGGCCCCTCATGACACTTCTTGAGGCTTCTCCTGTATCTTTCCTTAAAAAAAAAAAAAGTTTCCTGTTTAATTACAAAAGTAATTAAACTGTCTCCTTGTAACTGATGGCTGCTGTTCTCCAAGAAGAGATTTTCCTTCCTTCCTCCTAAAAGCAGCCCCAGGGTAGTTTGATCTGATCTTTCCAGCCTGGTCCATGCCTAGCAAATTAAGTTAAGGTATATAATATATAGCAGCAATCTCAATATGAAGCACGCAGGAACAGGGGACAGTTTGATCTCACCCTATGTAACAATCCAGAGGATTGTTGGATGGTTCTGGAGTGAGTGGCTCCCTTCTTAATAAACCATTGCTGGTCTGATCACTCAGGCAAATGTTTCCAGAAACGGTGGCTAAGAGCACAGACTCAGGAACCAGCTCTGCCACTCACAGGCTGAGTGACCTGGGACAGGTCAGTCTCTCTGAAGTTTAGTTTCCACATCTGGAAAAGTTATGAGGATCATAACTTCAGCCTCCTGAGAGGGCTCTTGTGAGTGTGCAATGAGTTCACACATATAAAGCATTGGAAATCATACCTGGCACAGAGGAAGCATCAGCAGCTATTCTGGATCTTTCTAGAAGTGGCTGGCTAGGTCTCAGGGTTTGTGCATATTTTTGTTTTACCAGATTCTGTCAAATAGGCTTGTTCCCATAACTCTGAGGGTACTAACTCAACAGGCTGGACTGTCCCTCCTAAAAAGTTAGTAAGAATCACCAAAATTGCAAGTCCCCCCCAGACCCCATGCTGCCCCCACTTGGCCTCCCAGCTGCTCCTGGGCAGACTCTCCGTGCACTTCTGGAGCCTACTAGTTAACCAAAACCCCCAGCCCCACGCAGACCCACAGACCCCATCTTCCTTCTGTCAGGGTCTTTCTCCCCACTAGCAATCCATCCATCCAAAACTATTCTTTCACTGCTAGAGGAGAGAGGCCCAGCCCAGGGATGAGGGGAAAGGACCTCCCCCGGCAGCTTTGCCACCTCCTTGCTGACACATGGGCATGGCCTGTAGTGCCCCCAGCTGCAGTTCCAGGGCTGGGACTAGGGTGAGTCAAGCAAGGGAGCAGGGAATGCAATGCTCACTCTTGGGCTAGTGAGTGCTGGGTTGGTGCCACAACCTGAGTGCCTCCTTAAATTTTACATCCCGGGCACCTCGTCTGCCTCACCCAGGCCTGTCCGTGCTCAGGCCTCTTATCTGCAAAATGGGAACCCTAACTGTGGCCTCAAGGGGCAGTCCTGTGGAGCAATGAAAGAGCTGGCTATGTGAAGAGGCCCAGCAAACTCTCTGCTGCTGCATTTAGGATTATCAACTGAAGCAGAAAGGTGACCCTTGGTGCAATAACTCAGAGACCCAAATCTGGACACCTTTCCCAGGAAGCACGTGAGGGATTCTGGGAAGATGCCAAAGGATGTAAGTATATGGTATATGCACACCTGTGTGCTTTGGCGGCAGGGACGGATACGAACCTCACTCCTTAATACTCTGGAGGGCAGCCTAACCCCTTCATTTCCAGGGGAGCTGCATCCCTTGAACATAAAGATTCTGCAGCAACCACAGTCCCCTCGGGTTTGTGTGAGTTTTGAAGCCAAAGGCAGATAAGTCAAAGGGAGATGTTGGTACTGCACCCCAAATCTTCAGGTGTGTCCAGGGCAGTGGCAGCTGGAAGGTCAGAGCCAGAGGGACAGGCATGGGCCTGGGCAGGAGGGGGACCAGGCACTTTCTAAGGGAAAGGGAGCTTGCTGAGCCTTCCCTGCCCCAATTTTAATTATTGACACTTCAAAACTGCCATTGGAAGTGAGTCTTGCCATTAGTTCCATTTCAGAGATGAGGAACCTGGTTTAGAGGGGGAGAAGTATCTTGCCCAAGGTCCTGGCTCAAGAATTTCCTGGGATCTCAACCTCTGTGACCTCCCCGGAATCTGGGCATTTTGAAGACTTGTTTTTGCTCTTCCAGGAAGACAGCTGAGGTACCTGACCTTCCAGCCACCGCCCTGGAAGCCTCTTATTGATGGCTTAGCTTGGGCAAATCCTGGAGTACAGGGTGGCCATAGTGCTGGGCACTCCAGACCTTAGGACCCCCTTCCTCTCCCACCCCTCCCCTTGGTGGTGACATCTGGGCCGGCCCCATTAGCACCATCTTCACTAACAGCGCTGAGAGCTGGGGGTGGGGTAGTGCTCATGGGCTCCCCAGGGCCCACATCTCTGCCATAGGGGCCACATCCTTCCCTGCCCCTTCCACCCTGAGCCAGGCTCCCACATCAAAACTGCCCAATTGGACTTGGCCTCAGGACCTGGGTGTCAGCCCCAATATCACATCATCATCAATAATAATAACAGCTACCACCCACTGATGAAAGGCTATCAGAAGGCCCGGCAGCTCCCAGCATTCTATTTGCACAGCAATTCTGAAGCAATGTTAACTGTACCCATTTAACATCCAGGTAAACTGAGGTTCTTAGTTTGTTTTCCCCAGAAGCAGACCTTAGGCAAGGGCTCACTTGTGAGTAGTTTATTTCAGAGTTGACATTGGAAAACACTAGTAAGGAAGAGGGGAAATAAGACAGGGAAGGGAAGAAAGTCATAAAAGGGTGAGTCATTGTCAAGTAAATTACCACTGTGACCTACTGGGGATGGAGCTTGATTTGGGCGGGGGTGGGGGAGGGGGTACTCTGGTGTAGAACTTGCCCCAGCATCATCCCAACTGAGGGGAAAGGGAGCTGGGAGGTTTGTCCACCCTGCACTTTATCGTCTGAGGGCTGCTTCCTGGGGCCAGCAGGTTCCAACATGTGGTCACCTATTTCACTTACACAGCCAGAAAAAGCCTCAGGCAGAGCCTCAGGGAGTCTGCAATAAGCAGCCTTGAGTGTGAACAAGTGAGTGCCAATGGGGACGTGGGCCAAGCATCTGCAGTGTTTTCTTTCTGAGGCTCGGAGAGCAGTAACCACTTGCTCAAGGTCAGAAGTAGCAGAGCCAGGATTCAAACCTAGGTCTATCAATCCCAAATTTTAAACCCAAGGGTAGGAGTGGGACCAGGACTAGGGGCTGGGTCTGTCTCAACTGGGCTCTAAAGCTTAGCCCCACTCTTGCCACACCAAGAAAGCCCTGGGCCTTGTACAGGAAGACACCAGAAAGACACCAGCCAATTCCCATGTTCTCCAGAAACCCTTCCTGCCCCTGGGCGAGCTGCTGGCATGTTGGGGAGTTCAGACAAGGTTTTTCTGCCAAAGGGAAGCCAGAGGCCCCTGGAATAAATGAGAGACAGCAAAGCCCAGACCAAGAGGGTGAATGCATAAAGGAGTGAATGAATGAATGGATGGATGAAATAAGCCAACAAATCCAATTAGCAGACTGAGGGCTTCTGCCCCCTCTCACAACTCCACGCACCAAACCCCACAGAAAGATAGCCCCAGAGTCACCACTTGCCCCTCAACAGGTGGCAACATATCATTTTGTTTTGCATGTCACCACACTTAGAAATTTTCTTGAGTTTTGTGAACAATTAACACCTGTAAAACTTCATATCACATAAAAACCCCAATTTTCGATTTTGCTTGAAAAAGCAGAAGTGCTGGCAAAATGAAGTCCACCCTCCTGAATGGTGCTGAGTAGCTGCTAAACCCTGGGACTGGGTATGGGCACTAGTTTGCCACAGTCTCCAGCACTCCCTTTTGCTTCCCCAACACTGAAGCCAATGTCAGCTGCCACTTCGTAGCTTGCATTTTGGTTTTTATGCCACCGACACGAGCCCTGGAACCAGGGACGTTTGAGAGGAAATACTTAGAACTAGAACCTGGAAGGCTAACTTACTGTGTGAACTCAAACAAGTCCCTTCCTCTCTCTGTGCCTTATTCACTTCCTTTGGGAACTGAGGAGCCAGATAAGTGATCTAAACGCCTTTCTTGCCCACAATGGCCCAGACTCAATAATGAGGTCTGGGGAGCTGGGCAGGCCTGCCTTGGCATAGCCTTTGCCTAGGCATGGGACACCATTGCAAAGAAACTGCATCTTTTTGGCCTCCCAAACTCATGGTGCATCCAGGTGCTTGGGATGGTCTGTTGGCACCTGCTGCCCCTCCACAGCCAGGCCTGGGCTCCACTGAACATTCCTGGCAGCGGGGACACTCCCTCAGATGGCTGGCTGGCCCCACCTGGGTCCCATGAGCATGCCCAGCAGGCGGGCAGCGGGTGAGAAAGCTGGGCCTGGTCTGTTTCCCCAGCTGTCAGTGGAAGACAGCAGTGAGCGGTAGCTGCAGCCAAAAGAAAGCCACTCCCCGCGGTGTGACTCCAATCCCTCCAGGACAGGCTGGGGCCAGGAGTAAGTGGTGCCTGTCTGGGGTATAGATGCTGAGTCTGAGCAAGTTCAGCCAGATGCTTTATGAGCCTCCTCTGTGCCCAGCACTGTGCTCGCAGACCCGTCGCTTCCTAAACGTGAGCTCAGATGGGGATGGTGATGGCTGCCGCTGCAGAGATGGCCATCCCAAGTGTGCTAGCAAGCCCCCGCTTGTCTGCGTGCTCCCACCACATCCTGGGTGGAACGACCTCCTTGCTAGGGCTGTTGTGAGAACTAGGCAACAACAATGACAAATGTGAGTGGAGAGCTTTCCCCTGCCCAGCATGGTTTGACACTGTACCATACCCACACGCACCTCCCACACCCACTCCCACACTGGTGCTCCTAGGCACTAAGGCTGTCCCCAGCCAGTGGTGGAGCCAGGCTCCCTGGTCCTCCCTCCTCCTGCCCTGTGGCCAGCAGCTCCCAGCAGGCCCTGCGCTGGCCCCACGGCGCTCTGTCGGGCTCCCTGAAGCCACAGCCGGCCCCGACTCCCACAGCCAAACCGAGTCAAAGACCAATTAATATCCTGATACCTGTGGCCAGCTGAAGTGATGTGGAGCTGATGATTTCTTTTTCCATTTTACTCCAACTGTGGTTTCATTTTTTTTCCCAGCCCTCCTTTGGTCAGTGGTTTTAGGGGCACTAAAGTTCACTTTTGTGGGTAACCTGCACTGTTAGCTGTTGATTTAATTAACTCAGCCTTTCTCTTCCTTGACCAGAACAAGGCCAGCGGGCTGCTTTGCAGACACCCATTTGGACAGCCAATGGCCAGAGGCGTCTGGCGGGAGGAGCGTGTGGTCCCTGGCAGACACTCGCCAGACCCTGGCCGTCAACCGCTGGGTGATTTCTGAAGCACTTCTGAGTCACCAGCTCCTGAGGCTCTGGGGGGTTTGCTGACATTTGACAGGTGGGAAAACCCAAGCTCCAAGGTGTGAACCTGATTACTTACCGTGGCAGCTGCTCTGGGCTTGCAGGCCAGGTCTCTGACCCTTTCTATTTTAGAGAGACTGTTATTCCCCCCAAAAGTTGTCCCATTGGACGTGAGATGGGGGTGTGGAAGAGGAGCCAGAGATGTTTCGAGGAAGATGCCAGCTAAAGTCGCCATTCTCGGCCTCACATCTGAGGTTCTTCCTCACAATGGAGCAAATCAGAGGCTTTGAGAAGTTTCCAGGATCCCTGCAGGACTGGCCAGGTGAGAAGAACCTTCAACAGAGGGACAGAGGCCTCTCCTCAGTGAAGTCCTCTGGCTGTGGAGGAGCCCCAGGAGCACAAAGCCTGGGGCAGGAGGGAGGAGAGAGACCACGGGAATAGGCGAACAGCTGAGGTGGGGGAGGTGGCAAGAACTGCATGGAGGCTCAGCTTGCTGTGTGACTTGGGGCAAGTCCCTCTCCCTCTCTGGACCTCAGAGTGACACTGGGCCCTGCTCCCAGAGGGTGTGGTGGCCATTCCAGTCTGTGCTGCTAGTGTAACGTGGAACTCTGGCTGCTGGATTACAGAAGCTGGCAGGAGAGAAGAGTCAGGGCAGGTTCTCAGCTTGGGAACGGATCCTCATGTCTTTCCCCTTCCCACTCCACCTCCTGCAGGAAGCTGCCACCCCTCACCCAGGCCAATTCCCCAGCCCTGTGTCCGGGGCTCTGTGGACTTTTTTTTTTTTTCCTTTTTGCCACCAGGGTGAATTGTCAATTGATTTGTTATTTATCCCACTGACAACAAAGAGAGTGAAAAGGTAATAATTCTGGGCCCTGGGGTAATTCAATTCCTGTAGCACCGTCAGCTACATTAACTTACTTCCTGGATCTCAATTCAATTAGAGCAACATTCCCCAGCATTAATAAATCAATACTCATGCCATTTGGATATATTTTGAATGTCTTTCATTATACATTGCAGGTTGGGGATGGCTGTTGAATTGGAAGTTAATGGGACAGGACAGGGCAGGTGGGGCTGCCTGGGGAGAAGCTTCCAGCCGTTAGCTCTAATTGCCTCTGCTGTAAAAGAGGACGTGAGTAAAACAGAGGCCTGGTTAACTGAGCTGAGCCCGGGAGACAGGGCCAGTTGCAGCTTCTGTCGGGGTGGATGGGAGCCACGCAGTTGGAGGGACTGTGTTCACCACTCGTGCTCTCATTCATTCATTCACTCATCACTCCTCCCAACCTTCCTCCTGCCTGTCCTCTCACTCTCCAGCCCCTCCTCACCCCTTCCCCAAACCTTCTTTACATCCTCCTTCTATTCTTCCTTCCATCCCTCCTCCTGGTTTTTTCCTGTCCCTCCTTCCCGCCCTCCTCCCATCCCTCCTCCCATCCCTTCTCTTATCCTTCCTCCTACCTCTCCTTCTGGTTCTTCCTGTCCCTCCTCCCATCCTTTCCCCATCCCTCCTCCCACCTTTCCTCTTGGTTCTTTCTGTCCCTTCTTGTATCGTCCTCTCATCCTTCCCTCCCACCCCTCCTCTCACCCCTCCACCTAGTTCTTCCTGTCCCCTCCTCCCGCCTCTTCTCATCCTTCCCCTCCCATATTCTTTCCATCTCCCTCTTATCCTTTCTCCTCCTTTCTTACTGTTTCCTTCATATCCTTTCATCCTTCTATCCATCCAGAATATTTTACAGAGTCCACCCTGGCTCCTGGCTCATATCCTATATGCCATCCATGGTCTCCACCCTCAGAGACACACACAGATAATTACAACACAACATGCGAGAGCAACAGCATGAGCCAGCCGTAATCCCTCTGTGCAGGAGAAGCCAGAGCAAGGCTCAGAGACAACCCCGTGGCAGGAAGATCTGACTCCGGGGATTAGGGCAGGTGAGGGAAAGCTCCCTGTGGAGGTGACACCTGGGCTAGGTTTGGCCTATGAAAAGGTCTTGGCTGGGAGGCTTGAGGGAGAGCAGGCACTGCAGAGGGCACAGGAAACCTGGGATTGTGGGGCAGGGGTATCCATTATGAGTATGATCCCAATTGCTGAAGAACTAGCTGAAAATATGGGTTCCCAGGGCAGCTCCTGTGGTTCAAAGGGTAGGGCACTGGCCCCATATGCCGGAGGTGGCAGGTTCAAACCCAGCCCTGGCCAAAAACTGTAAAAAAAAAAAAAAAATTTGGGTTCCCAGTATCCTTCTCTGGGGACTCTGATGTAGGAAGCCTGGGAAGGGGTCAGAAATCAGGGCCAGAGGCCATGACACAAAAGATGCCTGTTTAGCAGAGTTACCCTCCATCTGAGGCAGGCCAGGAGTGTCCATGGGTCTGTCACTGAATTTCCCATCTGATAATATCCCTTGAAGGAAGCAAGGTAGTACAGGTTTCTCCCTTTGACAAATAAAGAAGCTGAGGACCAACTAGATAAGGGCTGGGCCACAGGTGTGGTCTGCACCTTCCCTGCAGGAGGCCCTGGCCATTGCCTCTGCTACGCCCTCTCCTGGGAATCACACAGCTGGCTCTGCCCCTTCTGTATTTTTCACCTAGTTGCATAACTAATTATCCCAAAATTCAGTGGCTTGAAACAATGAACACTTGTTATTGCACAGTCTCTGTGGTCAAGAATCCCAGAGTGGCTGATTCTGGCTCAAGGCCTCTGATAAGGCTGCTGTCAGATTGTGGGCAGGGGCTGCCGTCACTTGAAGACTCAACCAGGGCTGGAGGGTCCACATCCCAGGTGATGCCATCAGGAGGCAGGAGGCCTCAACTCCTCACTGGCTCCTGGAAGACCTTTCCATGGTGCTGCCTGAGTATCTCGGCAGCTGGCCTTCCCTAGAGAGGAGAGAGAGAGAGCACAACATACGCTATCACCTACCCTCAAAAGTCATACGGCATTGCTTCCAGCACATTCTACCATTTGTTTTGTTTGTTTGTTTGAGACAGAGTCTCACTATGTTGCTCTCGGTAGAGTGCCGTGGCATCACAGCTCATAGCAATGTCAAACTCTCGGGCTTAAGTGATTCTCTTGCCTCAGCCTCCCGAGGCTGTAGAAGCTGGGACTACACTACAAGCACCCACCACAATGTCCAGCTATTTTTTTGTTGCAGTTGTTTAGGTAGCCTGGGCTGGGTTCGAACCCGCCACCCTCAGTATATGTGGCTGGTGCCATAACCACTGTGCTACGGGCGTGGAGCCACATTCTACCATTTGAAGTGAATCTCCAAGTCCAGTCCACAATCAAAGGGAAGAAAATTAAGCTTCATCTCTTGAAGGGAAGAATATTGAGGAATTTGTGGACACATTTTAAAACCATATCTTCCTTTAAGCCTTGCTCAAATGTCACCTTCCCAGAGATGCCCTCCCTGACACATCCGTCTACAGAACCCCTCGCCCCCTCATCATTCTCTCTCCCCTCCTGATGCTCTACTTTTTTCTGTGGCATTTGTCATCACCTGACATCCTATCTGTTTTAATTATTTATCTTGTTTATTCTCTGCCTCTCCGCATTAGAATAGGTTCCATGACATCAGACCCTGTCAGTTTTGTTCACTGCACTGGAATGGTCCCTGCATATAATAGGTACTTAATAATTGTTAAATGAAAGGATACAGATGGAGGTGAAGAAGGTCAGCCTGGCTGGGCAAGCAGGACTGGTCTGAAGGCAGCCCTGGTTCCAACCTGGCCATTAGCCTTAAGGGTGAAGCTGGACATGCCCCTTGCCCTATCAGCCTCAGTTTCCTCATGTCACAGGAGTGTGTTGGATTCCTTGTTCCATTTAACAAGTATGTCCCAAGCACCTACCAAGTGCCACAGAGTGTTCTGGGCCCCAGACAGACACAGCACCTGCTCTCATGAAGCTGACCCTCCAGAATAAAACCACTGAGGGTCCTTCCAGAAACCATGTGCTCCTGCTCTGCCCTCAGGCCTCCAACAGATGCTGCAATGGACGAAACTGTGTCCTCCCCAAAAGTCATATGCTAAAGCCCTAACTCTGAATGTGATGGCATCCGGAGATGGGGCCTTGTGAAGGAATTATGGTCAGATGTGGTCTCGATAGTGGAGCCCTCATGATGGGATTAATAGCTTCATAAGAAGAAGAGGGAGAAATGACTATCTGTACCATGTAAGGGCCCAGCAAGGAGGCGGCCATCTGCAAACCAGAAAGAGAGCCCTCACCAGGAACCAAACTGTTGGCACTTTGATCTGGGACTTCCCAGAACTGTGAGAAATAAATGCCTGTTGTTTGAGCCCCCTAGTCTGCAGTATTTGGCTATAGCAGCTTGAGATGACTGAAACAGATCCTAACAGCTAATTGCCAGAGTTCAGAGATCCACAGGCTCCACATTAGGCTGAAATGTTCAAAACCCAGAATTCTCCTGGGAAAGGGTGGACGGCCACTGGATGGTGGGGTGTTTTTAAAGCCAGTTCAAGGGGACAGTGAAGAATAAGCTTTGGCTCACCTCTGTGCCTTTGCATATGCTGTTCCTCCTACCTAGAACTCCGTCCTCCCAATCCTCACCCTTTTGACTCAGGAAGCCCTCCCTGACTCAGAGACTGGGATAGGGGTCCTCTGCTGGTTCACTGGCTCCCCCTGTAGGAGTGGCACTCTTCACATTGGGCTGAAATTGTTGCTTCACCATCTGTCTCCACTTAGTGTTTCCTGTGAGCACCCAAGGTCAGGACCTGAGCTGGCATGCTCAAGGCTGGCCCCACATCTAGATAGGATCCAGCTTCATGGAGGCAAAATTCTTTACCAAGATCACACAGCTGGTGGTTCTCTGAGCTGTGGCATAAACCCAGGCCTCTCTGACTCCCAAGTGTGTACTTGTCACTCTGTTCCACGGGTATGTTCTCTGAAATTTCTTTCCAAACATTTTTGCATGTATCTACACGAAAAAATGAGTCTGCTCATGACTCTGATGGAGGAACTAAGACCCAGAATAGTCATCTGACCAGACCAGTCACATGGTAAGTGAGGAGCTGGGATCAGAATCCAAATTTCCAGGTACCCCCAAATTTGCCGGCCACACCCAGCCTTCCCTGACCCACAACTGGCTCCTGAGGAAATCTTCTTTGGCCCAGCAATTCACCAGCCCCTCCCAGTGAGCGCTGACTGTGACCAGTGACTCCCTGCGTGCTCTCTTCACAGCTCTCAGACACCTGGGAGAAAGCTGCTATTAGTCCCACTTCCTAGATGGGAAAACAGAGGCCCAGAGGTGTGAGGGCTCTAGTCTACTATCACTTTACTCAGCGAGCAAGGGACAGGGCAGGGATTTAAACCTACTGTGTCAGAGAGTCCCTGGGCCCAGGTTGGTGCTGGAAGAGCCATACTGATGGAAAGAAGGGGACAATTGGGCAAGCAGCGGCAGATGAGGCCCCAGGCCTGAGGTGTGCTGAGCCAAGGCAGTCTGCTCACTTGAGACTGTGATGGACTCTGCAGCCAAGCCAGGTACCTGTGCTGCTCATGGCTGACTCCCCTGGGCCTAAGGAGGGGGCAAGTAACCTCAGGCACCTGGCACCTTTGTGGGCTACTTGGGTGATGTCCCTAAAGGGAGAAGGGACAGGAATCCCAAACCCACAGCTTAGGCATGAAGCCTGACTGTCCCCTGCCCCATACTTGGTCTGCACTAGACCAAGGCCTGCCCAGGGAGGCCCTGGGGGAGGCAGGGCGAGGTCACTAGCCTTCTACCCTCTGCCCATCACGGTGGCCTCTCCCCAGCCACATACCCCACTGCAGACCTCTAGACAACTGAGCCATGGCCTCCTTGGAGAAGAGCAAAGGCCCATGTGGTCACTTTATAACTTGATACAGGTTTTTATACTGGGTAGTGGTCAGAGATCTTAGACCACATCAGCCCGAGGCCCTGTGGGAGTGATAAAGCAGGCAGCTCTCTTGTATCTGAGTATAAACTTCTCTTTGGGCTTGGCATCTGTAGCACAGTGGTTACAGCACCAGCCACATACACCAAGGGTGGCAGGTTCAAGCCTGGCCCGGGCCATCTAACCAACACTGACAACTGCAACAAAAAATAGCTGGGTGTTGTGGTGAGCACCTGTAGTCCCGGCTACTTGGGAGGCTGAGGCAAAAGAATCGCTTGAGCCCAAGAGTTCGAGGTTGCTGTGAGCTGTGACACCACGGCACTCTACCAAGGGCAACATAGTGAGACTCTGTCTCAAATAAATAAATAAATAAACTTCTCTTTGAGGACGGTGTCTAAGTCCCACCCATGTCTCCCATGTCTGTATCCAGCATTGGGCCTGGAGCACAGTAAGGTAAGAGTCTCTTGAATGAATGAATGAATGTTAAACCACAACCCAAGGCAAATAGCAGCGACCAGGTCTCATCCTTGTCTCTCTCTCTCTCTCTCTTTTTTAAAGTCCTTGTCTCTTGCCCCAGGAGCAGCTTGGGCCCACCCTGAGTCACTCTTGAGCATCGGTTCCAATCAGGCACATCCATCACGCCGCTCGAGCTCCTTTCCTTAAAGAACATTAGGGAGCAAATGTATCATCGGTGACTGGAGGCCCAATAAAGCAGGCACCTTGCGAAATTTAGTATTCAACTCGTAAAGGCCTTAAAAGCATTTTTCAATTATGAATGGCCTGGGGGGAGTCGTTCTTTCTTCGCCGGGGGATGAATAAAGATGGAAAATAATAGCATATCAATATTGTTGCAACTTAGCAGGATTAATCTGGGAGAGTTAAAGTCGTTGCTTCTCCCTGCTGCCTGTGTGTTCAGGTACACTGGAAGGACTCGGCCAAAGTGACCTTCACCAGGACCCTCCCCCCCAATAGGTCAACACCTCAGGTGCCCTGACCCTGTCTTTACCTCTCCTGCAACCTCAACCCAGGACATTCGCTGGCTCTGAGCCATTCTTACCCACTTGAGGCCTCTAGGGCCAGCCTTCTCATGATGATCACTAGGATTTGTACCACGACTGGGGTTTAAATGAGTCTTTATCCTGATTGCGGTGATGGTTACTCTAATCTACACATGTGGTAAAATGTCACAGAACTATACACATTCCCCAAAAAACAATGTGCATGTAAAATCTGGGTGAAGGGTGCATTTTTGTACTATTCCTGCAACTTCTTATAAAATGTCAAAATAAGAAATTATAATAATATATAAGTTATAACATGGTATAATGTAATTATATAATATAACATATTTTTACATAATCATAAAATATAATTGACATATAATAACATAATTTAAACAACAAAAAATAAATTTAAACTTAAAAAGTTGTTTTTGCAGTAGCAAAGAGAATGGGCCTCCCCTGGAGGAAGTATATATAGGCACGAGAGCTCATTTTAGGAACAATTTTGCATTGGCTAGTATAGTAGGCAGAATAATGCCCTGACCCTCACCAAAGATACCCATATCCTCATCCCTAAAATAGATTATGTTAGACTACATAACAAAGGGGAATTAAGGTGGCAGAGAGAATTGGAATTAAGGTTGCTAATCTGTCCACTTTGAGATGGAGAGATTGGCCTGGATTTTCTGGGTGGGCCCAATGTGATTACAAGGTGTATACAAGTGGAAAAGGGAGGCAGAAGGGTTAGAGTCAGAGAGACATCTGAGGATGCTACAAACTGGTTATGAAGGTGGAGGAAGGAGGCCACAAGCTGAGAAATGGAGCAGTCTTTAGAAGTTGGAGAAAGCAGGGAAATAGATTCTCCCCTAGAGCCTCCAAAAGGAACACAGCCCTGCCCACAGTTTGATTTTTAGTCCACCAGTGAGGCCCATTTTCGGCTTACATCTCTTAAGCTATAAGATTAAAAATGTAAGTTTTTATAGGTCACTAAATTTGTGGTAATTTGTCACAGCAGCAATAGGAAACCAATGCACCTAATAAATAATATTTTTGAATTAAATATGCACCAACCTTAAGACTCAGCAATTTCACTCCTAAAGAAAAGTTTTGGTCTGCATTAAGCCACAGCTGTGGTACAGGGACATGTATAAGAATGTACCCAGTAGCATTTAAAAAAATAATCCAACTAGAAACAATCTAAAGGCCTATCAATAGGAGATGGATAACTCCACCATGGTATATTCCTACAATGGACTATTACAGAGCTGTGAAAATGAATGGATTACAGCTACACAGAGCCTGGGGATGGATTCCAGGGCACAATGCTGAATGAAACAAGCAAATCAAAAAGACCTATAGAAGGATATAAAGCTCACAAATCGATATAACTACCAAAATACATTGTTAAGAGCTGATTTTTTCTTTAAGGAATACAACTATAAAGAGAAAAAAAGAATAATTAATATGAAATTAAGTATGGCAGTCATCTATTGGGAGAAAGTTTATGAAGAGATCAAGACCCATATGGAACCTCTAAGTCACAGTAATTTCTTGAGCTGGATGACCGATGCTGGTACAGGTATCTGTTTTATAATTATAACTATTATGGATATTACAGCAACAATCATATGTTATTATTATTGCTTAAACTTTACATGAATGTTTATAATCCCCTTGAGTGACTAGTACAGTTCACAACAAAGTAAATATTAAGTATCCTTACTTTTGCACATTCATTCGATCCTTTGTCATTACACTGAGAGTATGGCAGGATAAGGTCATTCACCTTCAATGTATTATTGAGAAACTGAGGCTCTGAGGGATTAAGTGATTTACTCAAGCTCACCTGCCTGTGTCCCAAGACTCATTTCTATCCCTTCACCCATCTCTCTATGCTCTGGCCTGATTCATTTCAAGGAAGCAATGAGATAAAAGAATGAGAAATTAGGGGTCTCTACAAAGCTTTTGAATTTCAAATTTGGGGGTTAAAACCTCAGGTCATGGAGAAACTTTGCCAATTACATAAGGAGTTAGAGAAAATGCTGCCCTCCCTCAGATTATGTAAAGATCACTGGGTTGGGGGAGGGGGAAGGATGGGTGAAGGGAGGGTGATTTCTGGGACCACACCTATGACTTATCCTATAAGGGTACATGTGAATCTTTCTAAATGTTGAATATAAATGTTTTAATACAATTATGAGAATGACATGATGGCCATGTTGGCCAATTGGATGAAAGTATTTCAAATTGTATATGGAAAAACACACTGTATCCCATGATAGTATTAATGTGCACAAATATGATTTAATTTAAAAAAAAATCCCTAGGTTGATATAAGCATAAATGTGAGTGGTGGGATGGCATATGGGCATTGGCAGGAGTTAGAGTAGTGAAGAATAATGTAGAGATGCTCCCTGAGAAAGGTGGAACCTATGTTATATTTCTCCCAGGCCAAGTATTAGGGGAGGACAACAGAACACTGAACAGCTTCATAGGATCTGAAAAAAAAATAAATAAATAAAGCTATAGATCTCACTTTTAGGGAGAACCCAGGGAGGCAGCAAGATCCCACAGTGTAAATGGCTGGGTGGTATGTAGGCTAAGGGCCTTGAATAGCTTCATCAAGGTTCCTGAAGTTGGTTTTGTATAGAAAGCACAGATTACCAAAATGTGAAATAAAAAGGAGACATCACTACAGAACCTACAGATTTAAAAATTAGCAAGATATTAGTTTCACCCTAGTAAATTAGATAATTTAGATGAACTGAACAATTTCTTCAAGCAACTAACATAAACTGGACAGAAGAAGAAATAGAAAATGATAACTCTATGTAGTTTAAAGAAAACATATCCACTTTTTTTTTTTTTTTGGCAGTTTTTGGTCAGGACCAGTTTGAACCCACCACCTCCAGTATATGGGGCAGGGGCCCTACTCCTTTGAGCCACAGGCACTGCCCAACATATCCACTTTTTTAAAAATGTCCTCCAAAGAAAATTATAAGCACAGATGATTTCATTGGTGAATTCTTCCAAAAATATAAGGAAAAAATGATACCAATCTTACACAAACTGTTTCAAAGGATATTTTAAAATAACATTTTCTGAAGCCAAGCACAATGGCTCTTGCCTATAATCCCAGTGCTCTAGGAAACTGAGGCAGGAGGACTACCTGAGGCTGGGAGTTTGAGACAAGTGTGGGCTCTTTACAAAAAATTTAAAAATTATTCAGTCATGGCGACTTGCACCTGTAGTCCTAACTATTCCAGAGGCTAAAGTAAAAGGACCAGCTGAGCTCAGGGGGTTGAAGCTGCAGTGAGCTATGACCAAGCCATTGCACTCCAACCGGGACAAGAGAGCAAGACCTCGTCTCCAAAAATAATAATTAAAATTTTAAAAAATTAAAATAACATTTTCTAACACATTTTTGAGGCCAGTATAACCTTGATATCAAGACATTACAAGAAAGATAAGTTACAAGCTGATCTCTCTCACATTAATTAACCTCCTTGTGGTTTAGTTGCTCATTTGTAAAATGGAGATAATACTACTTATCTTCCTTTCCTTAGAGAGTTTTTGTAAGGATCCCAAATGAGGTACATGCAAAAATCCTTATCAAAATATAAGCAACCAAATCCATTCGTGTAAAGATTATTGTCATCACAACGAAGTTGGATTTTTTCCCAGAGAGTAAGAGGTTTGGCTTAAAATATTAAAAATCAGTTATTATAATGGGCCATATTAATAGAATAAAGGAAATAAAGGATCAATTTATAAAATCATCTCAACAGATTAAAAAATCATTTGATAAAATTTAATACTCTTAACCTGAAAAAGGCATATGCAGAAAACTATAGCAAACATTAAACCTAAAAGTAAAATATTGAGACTCTTCCTGTGAGATTGCTAACAAGGCAGTTGTGTCAACTATCACTCTTATCAATAAAAAATAAAAGGCCTTAGGATTATGAAGGAAGAAGCAGGAGACAATATGGTGGTATGCACAGAAAATCTAAAATAATTTATAAATAACTAAAATTAACTAAAATACTTAGCAAGTAACTGTATTTCTATAGATCAGTAACAGTAATTAGAAAATAAATGCAAAAATATATTATTTGTAACAAAATATGAAATAACTAAAAATCAATTTAAAATGAGATCTATAAAATCTCTAGACTATAAAACATTATTCAAAGAAACTAAGGCTCTAAGTCAACAGAAGAGTATACATGTTCATGGATTAAGAGACACAATATTGCCCAACCTTCTATTCCCTGTAAATTAATCTGTAGATTCAGTGTAATTCAAGTCCAAATTCCAGCAGGTTTTGTTGTTGTCATTGCCAGAAACTAACAAGTTACTTCTAAAAATTTTTACAAAAATCTCTGGGCATGGTGGCTCACTCCTGTAATACTACCGTGTTTCCCCGAAAATAAGACCTACCCCCAAAATAATCCCTAGCAGGATTTCTATGCATTTGTTAAATATAAGCCCTACCCCAATAATAAGACCTAGTGCTGGGTGTGGCTATAGCCACGCCCTGTAATACCTTTTATCTGCCACAGCTCCTTTCTCCAAGTCATTCGCACTTGCACAAGTGTGCATGTGGTAACCACCATGGCAGGCATCCTATTGTGCACATGCGAACAGCTAGGGGAAAGGAGTTCACACATCACTACTGCCAGCCCCACCAAGAAGGTCGGCTCTCCCTGTCAGGTTCCAGAAGAAGATGACTTAACTGTATTTGAATAAATGTAGATTGTTGTATTATACTTAATAAAAATAAGACATGCCCTGAAAATAAGCCCTAGTGTGTCTTCTTGAGAAAAAATAAATGTAAGACAGTGTCTTATTTTGGGGGAAACACGGTAGCACTCTGGGAGGCCAAGGTAGGTGAATTGGTTGAGCTCACAGGTTCAAGATCATCCTCAGCAAGAGTGAGACCCCAGTCTCTAAAAATAGCCAGCTGTTGTGGCGGGAACCTGTAGTCCCAACTACTTGGGAGGCTGAGGCTAGAGGATCACTTGAACCCCCAAAATTTGAGGTTGCTGTGAGCTATGACACTACAGCACTCTATCGAGAACAACAAAGTGAGACTCTGCCTCAAAAAACAAATTAATTAACTAAATAAAATAATAAAAAATAAAAATTTTTACAAAAATGCAAGGGTCAACAGTAGGACAGATGATCTTGAAGACAAACAAAGTTATTTAACCACTGTATATCAAGACCTATAATAAAGCCAAACTAGTCAAGGCAACGTGGTTTCAACCCAGGGAAAGAGAAATCAACCAATGGAACATAAAAATAAAGAATATTCTACTTATTGCACTCATGATGATAGACTAAGGTTTTCCTCCACTGCATAGCCATATGTGCCATTAAGTATCTAATATGTGGGCCTTGACTTTGTCATGGAGATCAGGAATGCTTTCTTGGTGAAATGACGGTAGACCTGAGATCTAAGGCACAAACAAAGGCCCTGTGGGTGTAGAAAACCTGTCCTGTTCAAAAAATGGAGAGAAGGCTCATGAAGCTGGAACACTGGAAAGGAGAGGGGCCAACATGGACGCTGTGGCCAGAGAGGTCAACATGGACGCTGTGGCCAGAGAGGTCAACAGTCAGCCTAGTCTGGAGGGACCATAGTAAACAGTGTGATCTCATTTCCATTTTCATGAAGTTCCTCACTCCTGCTCAGGGCTTGCTTCCCACAAGACTGTGAGCTCCATGAGGCAGAGACTGGATCTGTGTCACCTTTGTGCCAGTAGAAAGTGTGCAGAGATATTTGATATCTGATGAATACACGTGATAGCTGACTAGTGTCTCCTTGTTCAGGGTCCTTTCTGCCCAAGACTTCACTCCAAACCCCTTCCCTCCAGCTCCCCTCAAATAAAAAAACAGAAAAACTCTTTGCTTTGCACAAGAGACCTTAAACAATGCTGAATTGTCCTCTTGTTCTTCCCAGGAATGTGAGCACCAGTCTATGCCCTGTACATCCTAACATGAGCCTGGAACTTAGTGAGGAATTAGCAGAGAGACGATGAAATGTTTTCTGATGCTTTTGTGTTCAAATCCCACCTCTGCCCCTTACATCCTTTGTGACCTTAGGCCACTCAACCAGGCCTCTAAGGCTCAGCCATTCACCTATAAAATGCAGATGATAAGACCTACCTTCTCCCAAGGATTTCCCCTGAGGCGTGCACCAAAAAAAGGTATAAAAAGTACCAAGCAGAGTTCCATGCATCCCAAGTGCTTAAGAAACATTAGCGGCTATTCTCATTCTCTGAGTCTCAGTTTTCTCATCTTTCAAATGGGTGAATACACATAAACGGATATACCCATATCTGTGAGTGATATCAGCAGAGATTTTCACAATCTCTTATATATTTTGGTAGTATTAAAATTGTCGATCAGGCATATAATATTTTTATCACTTTTAATCTGAGTAATTCTTACCTCCTGGGGTTGTCAAGAAGGTTAAACAAGGCAACGTATTGAAAGCATTTAGTACGGTATCTGGTTTGTGATAGCGAGTTTGTAAATGATAGGTTTGGCTATTATCAACAGAACCCTCCATTGTCCTGGAACTGGTCTTCTCAGGCTGCCCAGTGTTTCCTTGTCCACCCAGCAGGTGACTTTTTGGAAACATTCAGGGGTTCCCTCACTAATGTGAAAGGCACAGCATTCCTTCCCAAGCCACGATCTGTGCTACCTTCTTCCTTCTTCCTCTGGAGAATGTCTTCCTGTAGTCTTTATCCTGCCTCCCACCCAGATTAAAAGGATCCCAAATTTGGTGGCTCCTTCCAGGATCCTTGATATCAATCCAAAAGAGTCTCTTCAATCCCGGTGCTACATATAAGACAGCCCTAATATCAGAGACAGACATCTGTGTCTTTAAGCAGGGAGTCTACCTGGGTGTGGAGTTAGAGCAGCTGACGTCTCTGGGAGGCAAAGAGAGCCCACGAGAGCCCGCAGGCCAAGGCCATATCCCTGAGGAACTAGATTCTGTGGTTCCTGTGGACTTACAGAGAGAAGATGTGTAGCCTGTCCCGCCTGGTCTCCCCAGGGATAAACCCCTGGCCAGTGGATTCACTATGCAGACTTGATGATGAGAAAAGGTCCTCACTCCTCCATCAGCTCTCTGGTCATGGGCTACTTCATCCCTCATCAAGACCAGAGAGACAGTCTTCTCCCTATCTCTCCAGCTCCTTTCAGCCCTGTCGGTCAGGCCAGGTGAGGGAGTGTCATCGCAGCAGGACACAGGAGCAAAGATTTGCTTCTGTTCATTGCTGGGCAGGTGATCCAGGTCATCCTCACTCTGCAGCCGGGGTGGATGGAGCCGCCTCTAGGACATTACAAATTGTTTCGGAGGATGAGAAGGAGATGTTGCAAATCACACAATGCCTTAAAAGTGGCATGTGTCTGTGGCATGCCCAGAAGTGACATGTGTCACTTCTACTCACATTTTATTGGCCATAGCAAGTCACACAGCTGAACCTGATAACAATAGGGTAAGAATATATGACACACCCCGCCCCCCCACACACACACACAGGGAGAAGTGAATGGTTGAGAACAGTAACACAACCCCATCCTACCCACCACCTCCCACCTTGCACCAATGGATTTTCAGGGTGCAGAGAGAGTGAGCTTTAAACACACAAGTGAAATCATCACATCCCTGCTTCAAACCTCCCCCCTTCACCCTTAGGATAGCATCACAACTCCTGCCAGACCTGGCCCCACCTCCCTCACATCTCAGTGTCCATTGCTCTCTGCTCCACACCTGTCAGGGCCCAGGACTGGCCAGGTCTACAGGCCCAGCTTCGGTAGGTTCTGGACGCAGACCATTAAGCTAGGAACAGTTTCTCTTAGGTGCTTGAAGGCTATCTACTTTAGCTGGAAAAAGAGAGAGAGAGAGAGACAGTATCTTAGAGAGAGTAAAGCAGTCTTCTTAGCATAGATAGATCTTAGTCTTTGGCAGAGCTTGGTAATCTTCAGCAGAGAGACGCCGTGCTAGTGTTCTGCAGGCAGGAGAGGAGACAGAGTCAGAGTAAGTGGATCCGTGATAGAATGCGCATGCTCTTGACTGCCTTATCCTCCAGCCTAATATAAGGCTGAGCTCGTGCTTCTCAACACCACAGGTGTAGAGACTGCCAATTCACCAATGCTCTCGTCTCGCGGGCTCACTCATGCTTGTTAGAACCAAATCTCTCTCCATGCCCTTTTCACCAAGGTGTTCCATTACAGATATTTCTTATAACTCTCACTAGCTATAGGCTATACGGGCTGCTACACATACCTATTGCACCCACACTGGCCTTCTGATTGTGCAAGCTCATACCTACCACAGGGCCTTTGCACATGCTATTCCTAAAGCTTTGGTCAATGCTTTTACCCAACTGCTCCCAGGCCTGGCTTTTCTCATTTTTCAGGGTTCAGCTTAAATGTCACAGCAGAGACACTTCCTTATCTGCCCCATTATTCTGTTTACACCCTTCCTGATACTTAACAAGCCAGAATCAGCCTGTGTGTGTAATAGCTATATTGGTTATTGTGTGTTCTCCACACACCAGAACATAAACTTCTTGGCTGTGCCTGTGTCTGCTCTACTCACCACTGCACCTCTGTCTTAGTAGGAGCTCAGCAAATGTTTGTGGCATGAATGAAAGAGCTGGCTTGAGACAGGAGGAGCTAGGCCTGGCCCAAACAACCAACATGTTTCAACATCATAAGCCTTTCCCACTCACACTCCATCTCCAGGATGGCATTGTAGGGTGGGCAGAGCGGAGCCCAAGCCTTACCTCTTCCCTGCCCCTTCCTGTCCGTGTCAGTGTAGTCAGAACTAGAATTATATGCCATGGAAAAAATAAAAGCAGAAGTGATCATTTACTGAGTGGTCACTCTGGGCTGGGAGCTGTGATCTGCATTCTACCCACAGAATCTTAAATGTTCACTGTAAGCCAATGAGGTAGGTATTGTGATCCTTGATTCACAGATGAGGAAACTGAGGCTCAGAGCAGCTGGCAGTTTTGCCTATCGTGGTTGTGCCGCTCCCAGCTGCAAGAACTGGGATTTTTGAAACTAACTTCAAGCCACAAACACCTGAGCAAGGTCTTCTGTGCCACCTGACAGTTCTGGAAGCAAGGACTATCTTGACACCTGTGTTACACAGAATAATGGCCTCCGAAGAGCCCCGTGTGTATTTTTTAACCTAGACTTCCTGAGTCAGCCACGTGTCTTAATCCCCCGAAGCTGTGCACATGATAGTGACATGGCAAAGGACTTTATAGGTGCGATTACGTTAAGGCTCTTGAGATGGAAAGAGAATCCTGAATTATCCCTTTTGATCCCTCAGGGCCCACCTGGATGAGGGAGGCAGGTGCATCGGAGTTGGAGAGAAAGAAGGGGAGATGCCAGGATGATGGCTATAAATACGGAGGATGGAGGTCACAGCCAAGGAACACAGGCAACCTCTAAAACAGTGATTTACAACCGGAGTGCTGTGGCATACTGGGGTGCTGTGAGAGGATCTTAGGTGTACTTGAAAAGTTTTAAAGATCATTAATTAAATCATCTTTGAAAGAAGTTCAATGCAGAGTACTTTTTTTTTTTTTTTTTTTACTTTTTTTTTCGGTCAACATAATTTAAATGTGCCATGGAAGATTAACTATAGGTTCAAATGTGCCTGGAGATAAAGATTAAAAAAAAAAAGATTAAAAACAGCAAAAGGCCAGGAAACAGAAGGAGCACAGCCCTGCGACACCATGACTTTAATCCTGTGAGATTTTTGACCTAAAGAAGTATAAGATGACAAATTTGTGTTGGAATGTGTTTATAGCAGCCCCCTCATTGTCCTGGAGGTATGTCCTATCTCTCTAGTATCTTCTTAAAATATGGATTCTCTGATCACAAAAGCCCAGCAAACAATGGCATGGCATACAGGAGGCATTTACTAAGGACTTGAGCTGAGTGAGCCCAAGAGGAGGGGGCTTGAGAGCACCTGTGGGTGAGACCAGACAGGAATGATGGGTGAGCAGGATGCTGGCTGGCGAGACCCCAAACAGCGGGCCTGGGGCACTGCAGAGAATCAAATCTGCTGCCGGAAGGATGCCCCAAGCTAGGCCGATTGCTCCCCTTTGACAGGTGCAAATGCCAAGACCCAGACAAAGCAAATACAAGCTGGTGGCCAAGATTAGAAATTCCATCACCTCACTTCTGGTCAGTCTCGCGCAGCAGTGTGACCTGACGCCAGGCCTGCCTTGCTCTCAGCCTTGTCTCCCCTCATCCTGCCGCCCCCATGGCTTCTCATCAAACTCAGCCCCCACTCCAGACTCTGGCCTGGAATAAGGGGGCTAATGGCCTGACCCCAACCCAGGGATCAGCCACAGGTGTTTCCCACCCTGTCCTGACCTTTGCTTTGCCCTTCCCCTTATCTATCAGCACAGCTGAGTTTGCAGCCTGTCTTCCCTGGGGTCCTAACTTCAGAAATGGGGAGTCTCAACCTGGGGTGAGCTTGAATTACTCAATGCCAAGAGGAACTGGTCCCTGTGCTTGAGTCTCTGCTGCCCCCAACTCCCCATCACTGGGCCCTTCTCTCAGACCTGCTGTGACATTGCCTACCTGAACCCCAGCCTTTGGCTCTTGGGCACTTCAAGGTGACCTAGACTTTCTGCTAAAGCCTCAGAAGGCTTCAATTTCCTACCCACCCCAACATCTTGGTATCCTTCAACTATAGAGACTGTCGAGCTCCCCAAATCCCCCAAACCCATAGAGAAGCCTATGAAGAGATGAATTCTAATACAAAAGCCCATGCACAGAGACGGCAATTGCTTGGAGGTCACACAGCAAAGGCATGGAGCCCCAAAAGTCAATGTCCTCACCTGGGACCACTCCCCAGCATCCCTACCACTGCACAGCAACTTCCTCTGACAGCCTGAAGGACAGGGAGAGCAGCCAGCCCCACTGACCGATGGCCAAGACCACAGTGATGCTATTCTTTCCTCGAGTGAGCTCTGCCCACCCTGCACCATATTTAGCCATTTAATGCAGCCAGGCCTGCTTCATCCCTGCCTCTGAGATTAGCTCTGGAACCGGGCTTTGAATGCCTGCCCAGAGACACTCAGCTTAAAACACCAGGAACCAGAAAAAAAAAATCGACCACATTTAATGGAGCCGTCAGTGGGAGGGTCTGAATCGTCCATTATGCAGCCCTGCCCGCCTAGGGAGCCCAGCCACGTGGCCTCTGACCACAGCATTAAGGCGACATTAGCCTGCAGGCCAGGCTGGGGGAGGAGCCACCAGAGTTCCTGGCCTGAAGGCCTCCCTTGCCGGGTCCTCAAGGCCTAGGGCCCCAGGGATTCCTGGTGTCAGTCAACAGGCAGCAACAGGGCAGCAGGCCTCCTTGGATAATCTGCTCCTCCAGTCTCAGGTCCCAGCTCTGGGACACGCCCTGGCTCTGTCTCTAAGGTCTAAGACACGTGCAAGTACTGCTCATCTGAGCACTTTTGCAGAAGGACAGATGGTATTGGTGAGACACCTCTGGGGGCCCCTGTTTCCCCAAATAGTACCCTGGCTAACATGTGATGTGCCTCCATTGTCACTACTTTCCTCTTGCTATTTAAAAACTGCCCTCATTAACATCCAGTTGCTCTACAGCACTGTCTCCCAAAATGGGCTCTAGGAAACAATCTCTCAAGATGCTTCACAGAAAACAAAAAGGGGAGAGAGAGGACTCAGTATTCAAGCAAGTTTGGGAACCACTGCAAATGCTGATTCCCTTTTAGAGAGTTATAAGGCTAGTAAATGCTCTGAGAAGTCCTGCATTAGAGTTAAAAAATCCATTTCCCAGACTTTATTGGCAGAATATCCTTTAATATATTGAGGGTCTCTTACCCCAGGAACATCTTTTGGGAGATAACCTTTCAGGGTTTACAATAACCTCTCCTTCCCCCAAGCCTCAACTAGAGTCAGAGGTTCCAGTTATGAGGCTAGTCAAAACCTATGAAGAATAAGGGTGACTCTGGACTTCAATGACGATTAATCTCTGAATCTAAGGGTCACAGTCAAAGGCCCACCTAAACTAGAACATAGACCCTCCTCTTACTAGGAGGAAAGCTGTGCCATGTGGTGGGAAGAGTATGTGGGATGCCCTCCAGCCCTTAACACACCCCCTCTGGTACAGCAGGGCTTTTGCTCTGGCAGGAAGGTCCCATGCCATTGTCAGCACTGGCTCTCAGAGATTTCTTCAGTAAACTCATGGGCTGCCCAATGTCCTTCTGGAATCCCCAAACACAATGATGAATAGACCCGAATTCTCTGCCTGGTTTCCCTGATGGCCTGCTGTGTGATGCAGGGAAGGCCCTTGACCTCTCTGAGCAGGTGTCCATGGGGAGTCCTGGGGATACCATGAACACATATCTTCTGCTCAACTCCTGGGAATGTTGGTCTGGCTGTGTGAAATGCCCTGAGCTCCCACCAGTCAAGCTTGATTAGTACCTTCTCTGTGTTGGCCCTCTGCAAAGTGCTGAGGCCTCAGTTTACCCCATTCTGAAGAGTCACGATTACCTTGCCAAAGGCCCATCTGTCACTCCAGTTGCTGCAGTCTTCAATGAAGAAAAGCAATTTGGTAAACATGAATCTCCTGTGAAAGAAGAAAGCAAATGGGGACCAAAGCTCCTTTCAGGTGAACATGCCAGGACTGCAGAGCTCATGCAGCATGAGGTTTGTATTTCCAGAGAAGGCCACCACAACAATTTCTGTCTCACACATTCTTCTCTCTCTGTGCAATGACCTCTATGTCCCCTCCCTTGATCATGGCTGGGCAGAAGTGACACTATGTGACGTTGGAAGTTATAAAGAACAATATGGCTTCCTCTTGGTTTTCTTGGGATGCTCCCTCTGAGCACTCAGAGGCCAAGCTCTGAGGAGGCCCACGCTATACGGAAGACCACATGTAACAGGCTCAGCTGCACAGCCAGCTTCCACTACCAGACATAAAATTGAGCAAGCATTCAAGATGACTGGAGCATCAGCCACAGTGTGAGCATAGCAGCATGAGAAACCTGAGCAAGAACCGCCCAGCTGAGCCCAGTCAATGCTCAGAATAGACAGACAATAATAAAATGATGGTTATGGCCTCAAGTTGCTGAATTTGGGAGGATATTTTATATGGTAGTAGATTATAAGAATGGGTGGTGAGTAGCTTCCTGCAAACCATCTCTACAGGGGTAAGGAGGGCCTCGCACACCCTGGAGTGTCCTCTCTACCTTCTGTCCTCTGTTGTACCAAAGGATATATATACCCAGCTCCCTGGCTTAAACATTACAAAGCTCATGTTCCGCTTAGGTTCGAGTCAGGAAGGGGAATGCTGTTGGCCTTAGCACTTTACAACTCCTGTTATTAAAATATATTTCCTGAAAACTGAAGAAACTGGAATAAAGTATGGACTTTAATTAATACTAATGTATCAATCCTGGTTTGTTAATTATGACAAATGTACCATACTAACAACATGGTATTAATAATATGATATTAATACTAAGGTAACCTGGCTGTAGAGTATACAAGAACTTTCTGAACAATCTTCAAAATAATTCTGTAAGTCTAAAATTGTTCTAAAATAAAAAGTTTAGAAAAATAATTTATTCTTGGCTTATTGGGACAATGCTTCATATTGGGCATCTAGTGTCTGATGAATTATAATTCCTTTCACATTTAAAGCATTTCTGCCAGTTAAATAACATGAGCCCTATTTTATAGATGAGGAAACAGAAATGCAGTGAAGGTTGGTTGCCTTAACTGAGGTTGCACAGTCAGTACAGGGAGGGCCATGATTACAGGCAGATTTCACTAACTTCCCTTCCTGGGGTCACCTTCTTTCTCTCCTGGGGAAGCTGAGTGGGCAAGGGGGACAGAGTAGCTCGTGGAGAGCACCCAGGCCTGGACCCCATCGTGAGCCTACCTTTTGCTAGCTGACTCTCTACGGGTAGCTTTCTTTACCTCTCTGAGCCTTGGTTTCCTCATCTGAGAAATGAGTGATAGAAGTAGCATTGTTATAAGGAGTAGAGCAAACCCAGGTGCCGTGGTTTGATGGTGATATGCTTCCCAGAGGAGGAAGCTGTGTCTGCTTCCCAGAGGAGGAAGCTGAACCATGCAGTGGTCCAGTGGCCAAGGGCAACCTGATGTCCTTCCAGCTTCCTTGGCCTGGGGTGCTGTGAGTCTACACTGTGGTTCTTCAAGGCCCAGTCAGTGGTCTGGACCCCAGATAAGGTCAGGGACCACAGAGTGGCCAAACTTGGCCTCTGTGTCTCCACCCCCTTGGGCTGGAGCCCTCTCCTCAGGCATGCACGCTCCCACCAGGCAGAACTTCCCAACCTGGCTGGAGGGTCCTCGCTGAGAAACTTTTTCCCTTCCTCCTCTTCAGTTTGCTTTATTAGGCATTTACCGCCAGTCTGTGCTGTCTCTCCCGCTTGTCCCTCCAAGGCCACTTTCTCCTTTCTCCACCCTCTCTGAGCCCAGGGAGCTGACCTGCATGAGCAACATCAACATGGCTGATGCTCTGCGGCTTCCTGTTGAGTTCAGCCAGTGGGGTCACTGGCGGGAGGCTGGAGGAAGGAGGTAGAGAGAGCAGCTCCCATAGGCAGACTTGGCCTGGAGAAAGCCAGATGCTTGAGAGCGCATGCCCTTCAAATGAGGTTTCTGGACCCAGAGAGGGAAAGTGACCTGCCAAAGGTGACACAGTGTGCAGGCAGCCACCTAATTCTCAGTCCAGTAGCTGTTTGTGGGTGGAGAGAGTGGAGAGGCAGTGAGGACATGCTGCTCCCCACCCTGGAGGAGCCAGAGACCCAGGAGTGAGGAGGCTGAGGTGCACTGGTTCCTGTTTTGCCCAGTTCTATCAGCATTTAAAGGGCCCTCCTCAGCCTCTCGGTTTGAGGTACTTCTTAACAAGGATTCAGACCAAACACCCCCACCCCAACCCCAGGCTGACATGTGGGGACAAACCTCAGCCGTCACATAGGACAATGGTGTTGGGAGTCTAGACCATAGGGCCAGTGGGGCAAATTTCTGACTCTATTGCAGACGAGCTGTGCGAGAGCTTGGTCAAGTGACTTAGCCAACCATGCCTTAATTTCCTCTTCTGTAAAATGGGAATAATAAATAGCACCTACCTTGCGGACAGCTGTGAGCATGAAATGAGTTAAGGCAAAATTCCAAAGTTTAGTCTGGCCCTCAACGTATACCAGTTACTCCCATGACCTTCCCCATTCCCAGGTCAGAGGGTTCTGGGGCAGCCAGTCCAATCTGCCAGAACGCAGATACGGAGGCAGAGCTCCTCGCTGCGCCCAGCTCCCCGTCCTACCCTGTGCCCTTGAGGTGTGCTGGGGTACAAGTGAGGGTGCTTCCTGCTCCCTAGCTCTGCCTCTTCACTGGGACCACCTCCAGATACCACTGTAGCAGCTTCTAGAAATCCCCACAGCCCAGAGTGCAGGGCTTAGGCCAGAGTTTTCTCTGTTCCCATCTGCTTCCCAAGCCAAGAGCTCCCCCCACCCCATCATGCCCCAAGTCTGTGGCCCAGGACACCCATGCATTTACCCTGAGTTCCTACAATATGCACATGCTACACTGGGCATTGAGAGGATGTCAAAGACTAGAACCTGGGCCAGGGAGACAGACAAGAAAACAGACAGACGTCATCCCAGGTCAGTCCTTTGGGTGCTAAAGAAGCACTTGACTCAGCTCAAGGGGCAGCAGGTTGCAGGGGTGTGGGGAGGTGCAGCCTTCCCTGGGGCTGGTGAGGGCTATGCAAAGACACAGAACAGCTTTGGAGCTAAGCAGTTTCTTTTATTATTTCAGTCCACAATCCTTAATTGAGCACATGCTCTGAGCCAAACATGGTTCCGGGCACTGTGGAAATAGCAGCGACCAAAACAGATGAGGTTCCTGGGCTGATGTTCCAGCCATGGGAGACACTGCAAATGGCTGTGTTGATGAGCTGAGGAAGGAAGATGGTGGGTGGCAGGCGGATGGCATGGAGCAGGGAGGATGGGCAGGGGAACTGTGGGAAGAGACCTGGCAGGGAGCTAAAGGAGTAAGTGGGGACCACATGGCATCTGAAAGGAGGGTGCCCCTGGCAAAGGGAGAGTCAAGGGCAAGGCCTGAGAGTGAGCCAGCCTGGCCCCCTGCAGACAGTAAGTGGTGCTGGGAGTGAGGCAGGAGGGATGGGAGGAGGAGGTGAGCCAGAAGAAGATGGGGTTTTCTCCTGGGGCCAGTGGGAAGCTACAGAAGGGTTTAGTGAATGCTCAGGGCTTGTTAATGCCAAACGGTGACCCATATCTCCAGCCATCTCAGGGGGCATCTCTGCTTACACACCTCCCACCCCTTTACCACAATGCTGGCCTGAGCCCAAATCTCCTCCAGGGAAGCCTCCCCACACCCATCCCAGCCTCAGCCCAGTGGTTCTCAGAACCGTGCAGGATGGAGATAGGCAGCAGCCCGGGTCAGGGCCAGCCCCTGCAGCAAGCAGGCAGAGGCACCATGTTGGGGACATGCCCATGATCCCCCTGACACACAGGTCAGACCTGACAGGAGCTAGAATTGGGAACCCTAGGTCCTATTCTGACCCTGCTATCAAGTCGCTATGTGAGCCTGGGGAGGCCTGTCCCCTCTCTAGGCCTCGGTTTCCCCCATGACGACACTGCCAGCAATTCCATGCTGTAGCTCCACACTTTGCCCTCTGTCTCAGGGGCAGACTTGCCTCTGGGTTTGACCTCCCCAGCACAGCACCCCTCCCTCCACCCCCCTCACCAGCTTCCCTCTCCCAGAGCCTCTAGAAGCAACTACTCCATCTTGCTCCTCACCCCAGGGAGGACTGAGGCCTCTTTTAAAGAGCCCCACTCTGGAGACCCACATCTCCCTGGGGCTCCCGGACCACCGCCTTCCCCTCCTGCCTCATCACCCATGCTCCTCTGGGCTCCTCTGTCACCGGCTCCAGCTGCAGGAGGGGGCACGGGCTATGATCACTGGAGGCTCGACCCCACACTCATTTATTTCAGACATGACCTTTGATTTCTCGGGTAGAGTGTAAATTACATGTCGCCAGCATAAAATATTAAATCCAATTTATACTTAATTATTGATGCTATTATGTATTCTATAGTAATGGCATCAGAAATCTCAGCCCCCACCCGTGCCCAGTAAATAGCTTTTTTGCATTAGAGCCTCCTTGAGGTAAGAAATCTTGCTCCATTCCTCCGTAACCATATGATTGATGATTATGGGGAAGTTCGTAAATAGTCTTCCAGAAATATTTCTCTGGTCGTCCGTAGCTCCAAAGGAAGGAGGGGGGCGTGCTAATTATCGGGGCGGCCAGGCGGAAGCCACGCGCCCCACCGCCGCACAGGTAGGTGGGTTGAGGGCTGGCAAAATGGGGCCGTTTAAGCGAAACCATGCTGAGTGGTTTAAGGGAGAGCGAAGCAGGACCACAGCGGTTTTCTGAAGGCTTTAAGTCACATGTAATCTTCACATGGACGTTGGGGTTTTGTTTTTTATTGAAACATTAATAATTCCGGTTTCTTGTAAAATATTCATGGTTCCTGTCGCTGCATTCAAACCCACTCTTGGCCGCTGCTTTTAATTTCTAGCTCGGCCCATACAGGCCTCTGCAGTCGACCACCCATTGCTCCCGTGCCATTTATTAAGTGGAGGTAACGGTGGCCATCGGGTGGTCAGAAAAATCGAGCTCAGGGTTTCTCTGCAGCAACTGATCACCAGCCAGAAAGGCCCAAGAATAGGCAGGGCCTCTGCTGGGCAGCCAGAAGGAGCACTTTGGGATGTCAGAGACCTGAGGAGGGAAGAGGAGGGATGGTGGGAGGAAAAGGGTCTGGGGAGTGGGGTTGGGAAGGGATAGGGAGGGAAAAAGACCCCCAGGTGGTGGGAGAGCATGGTAACCGCAGGTAGCAAGGGTGGGGGGGTGGGGGAGGTAGAGAGCAGGGTCACAGCAAGCTAAGCCTCTAGGGAGAAAAGACCAGCCTTCCAGCTCCACTCTGCCTTCAACTTGCTGTACAACCTTGGCAAGTGACTGCACCTCTCTGAGCCTCAGTCTCTTCTCTGGAAAATGGGCCCTGATCAGTGGCAGCTAGGGCAGTTACTGTGGTTCTTGGGTAAGCACTGTATGCAGACTCTACAGATTTCTGAGCCTTTAGAGACCTAAAAGTCTAGCTCCTTTTTTGAATAGATGAGGGGCAAAGACCAGAGGGTGGAAGTGACTTGCTCAAGGTCCCACTGCTACTCCCTGTGGCGAAGATTCCAAGCTGCACCCAAACCTGAGCTCTGAAATTCAGATTCTGTACAAAGTCAACTGTCTGAGCTCATCCCTGGAGACCTCCCCCCACCCCACCCCACCCCACCCCACTCCAAAGAGCCACTATTAAAAAGACTGGCTGCTGTCACAGCTGGGGTCCTACCCCTCCCCCAGCCCCTCCCATCTAGGCCCACCCATGGGGGTAGGTGTGCTCCCACCCAGGAACACCCCAGATTTCCCTGGGGTGTTGCCCAGTAGAGGCCAAACAGAGTCCCAGAACCTTGGCTCTGGCAGCCCCCTCAGCAGGTAGCTTCTCTGCCCCACAGCTTTGTGTGTGAGGAAACTGAGGCCCAGAGATGTTAAATGACTTACCCGACATTGCAGAGACACAAAGAGAGCAGCACCCCCAGCTCTTTAGTCTGTGGGTCTCTGTTGACTCTGCTTGTGGTTCCAGGGGATTAGAGGGTTAGCCCCAGGACCGTCAGCAGGAGTGGCCATAAGGCCACACACATCTGGACGGTAGAGCCCTTATCTGCTTCAGCCAGAGGTGGCCACCACTTGTGTGTATGTCCCGAGGCAGATCCAGCTCCCTGTTCATCTGTCTATAATCAGAAATGTGTCCATCCACAGCTGGGTATGCTCGGATTCAAATGGCCAGATGGCCTGCGTGCAAATCCAATAAGTAAAACCCCTATAACTCCAATGCCAACTGTCAACACACTGAACTGAAGAGCCAGGAAGTAGCAGTGTCCCCAGGGGGGCAGGGCCTCCTTGGAGCTCAAGGACACAGGCAGAGATGTAACTATCTGGCCTGCCCACCCCAAAGGTAGAAGGGTGACCCACAATGCCAGCCATAAAACAGGAGGTAAGCACAGAATCGCGGAAGTATGAGTGCCCCACCATCCCTGTTGGCCCTGGAGAAAATTATTCTCTCCTTTTTACCCTAAATTCAAATATAATCTCTTATTAGTAATACAGAAAAGTTGGAAAATAAAAGCAAAAACCTCTATAACTTCACCACCAGAGACAAGCCCTAACAAAATGGAAATGCACTTCCATTATATTTTTCTGTGTGTTTAGACTAAATGTTTCTTTAGGACTTTTTTTTTTGGTCTTCACATGAACAGAACATACCCCACTCCCTCTGGCTTGCATAGCTTATCGGCAGCTATGGCACTGACATTTCAAAATGAAACACATCAGAAATACTAAAAGCTATCTCTTCCTCCTCCTGTGCCTCAGTTTCCTCTCTGGACCAGGGATGATCTCCACATACCCTGTATCCCCATAGGACCTGTGGAAGAGAGGCTTCTAGAATGGGAGGACACCCAGAGCAGCTCCTGGATTTCTCTTTGATGTTCCTAGTCTGAAAATCAAAGGGATGTGTCCCTTCTGTGAGCCCAGCCAGCAGGCCTTGATCCTTGAGAAGGCAGATGTGGAAGCCTGAGGTCTGTGTGGCAAGAGGACCTGTGGGATCTCATGGGAAGACTCAGTGTCCAGACTGTGGCCCAGAGGGGTCTAACAGTTCCAAGAGAGGCACTAGCAGACATGAAGTCTACTTCAGGGCTCCCTGGTCACCAGCTGTGTGACCCTCAGCTAGTTGTTTTCCCTCTCTTGGCCTTACCTAGGGAGCTTATTAAAAACAGAGCTCCCTGGGGAATTCTGATTTCTGTAGGTCTGAATACTATAGGCCCTAACCCACCAGCCCCAGGGCTTGCTTTGATCAGAGGGAAGAGACCTTAAGAGTGTGATCCAAATTAAATTAAAGAAAAAATATAATTTCATGTGATGTCATACATGGGTGGAGATCAGGAGCAAGTGTCTCTGTACAGGGAATACCTAGGACTCACCTGCCCTATACAGAAAAGAACTGGAATCTGGGGCCCATTGGCCAACAGCTAGAGATGGGGAGAGAGAAACAGAAGGCACACAGGTTCTCCGATTGGGAATCAAAGGAGGGACAGTGCCAGTGGGAAATCTCTGCTTATGGGTTAAATATCTCTGCTAATGGCAGAGACATTTCTAAAAGCATGACACCTGGGATTGACTTTGAAATCAGTCCCTATCCTGTGCTGGAATTATCCCCTGTTACCCTCTGATCTTCAGGAAATGCCTGCTGAACACAACATCTTGTGCTGGGGAGCTTTGGGAGGATGGAGGAGGAGGGATGGTGTCCAGCATGAGGCAAAAAGGGTGGGAAAAGTAAAGGCCGTCTAAGAAGCCAAAAGTAAGTCAGGAGCAAGTGGCAGTAGGAATGTCTGAGGCCACAGCACAGAATGACACCAGATGAGTTAAAGCAAATAGCCTCTTCCCTGAAGGTACCAGAGCAGAGGATAGAGACCCTCAAAAAGGGAGGAGGGACACAGGCAATGTATCCATTAAGAATGGGTTTGATTGCAAACTGAAAAACCCAGCAAGAGTGACCTAAACAAGGTAAAGGGTTTTTTTTTTTTTTTCACATTAACTCAGAAAGTAGGAGTCCAGGTATAGTTGTTCTGCAATGTCCTCCATGCCCCCGGCTCCTTCTAACTCTCTCCCCCACCACTCTCAGCATGTGGCTTCCATCCTCGGGGGTTGCCTCATCTTCCAAAATGGCTGCTGGTGCCTCAGTCATCAGGTCTGCATTCCAGGTCTGAAGAAAGAAGAACAGGAAGAGCAAAAATGGCGTGTATGAACCCCCTCTAAGAGATTTCCAAATAGTCCGACCCAACAACTTCCACGGGGCCACAAATTTGGTCATATAGTTATGAATTATCCATAACCAGCTATAAGATAGTCTGGAGAATGTGATCTTTTAACAGACACAGGGCTGCCCTGAGGTAAACTAGCATTCTGTTACTAAGAAAGGACCAGGCAACCAGCAGTCTCTGAGAGAAATGGTTCCCACTTGGAGCAAGCAAAAATCTGTTTCCCTTTGACTTCTACCTGTGGGTCCTGGTTCTGCCCTTTGGAACAACATCCATAACTATACAGTCTCTTTCCTAAATTACAGACTTCTTCTGAATCTTCTCCTTCCCAGGTTAACTGTTACAGATCCTTCAACCACTTCTCAGGACACAAGCGGAGTTAAGTTCTAAAGACGTGGCTGATTCCACAGACGCTCACAGTGTACCTCCACATGCCCTCAGTGCAGAGAGATATGAAACAGACACTCATGCTCGCCATCCACTGGGTCAAGGTGCAGGCCCTCGCCGGGGTGCTGAATCTTAATGCAGGAGGGAGGATAATGTGGAAGCCTAATGGAAGCCTCTCTGGAGCGACAAGGAGTCAGCTAAGAAACAAGGGAGGGGAAGAGTATCCCAGGTGGCAGGAACAGCAGGCACGAAGGCCCAGAGTCACAGGAAGGGAGAGGAAGAGGAGGGCAATTCAAGGAACTGAAACAAACCAAGGTATGGCTAGAGCCCCAGGATTCAGGAAGAAACGGGCTCATGGTGAGGACCTTCCCATTGAGTGTAGCCTTTGAGAGTTTGCTCAATCGGCAAAGCTCTGCCTGTTCTCCCTGAGACCTAGCCTGGTTATGGTATCAAAAGGAAAATTAAATTATTTGGGGAAGATTTTATTGCCATCACTTTCTTCCTTTCTTTTTTTTTGAGACAGAGCTCCAAGCTGTCACCCTGAGTAGAATGCAGTGGCATCACAGCTCATAGCAACCTCCAATTCCTGGGCTTAAGTGATTCGCTTGCCTCAGCCTCCCAAGCAGCTGGGACTACAGGCATCTGTCACAACGCCCAGCTATTTTTTGGTTGTAGTTGTCATTGTTGTTTGGCGGGCCCGGGCTGGATTAGAACCCACCAGCTCTGGTGTATGTGGCTGGTGCCTTAGCCGCTTAAGCTACAGGCACCAAGCCAGTCATCACTATCAGCTGTTCTCTGGTCTATTCTAGAATGTTCTACCAACTCAATGAGGTGCCTCATGGTTGGTCAGTGAGTTCCCAGAATCTGACCTATTCTTCTTTTTAAAAAATGATATAAAAGCCCCCCATTATCCCCTCACTGCCAGCTTTCTAACGGCTGTTGTAAGATTGACAATGGCTGTTGTGGGGTGACTTTGGAGGTTCTTGCAGGGCTTGAAGATCTGAGTTCGCATAAAGCACCCTAGGGTCCTGCGGTGTCCTCACCTATCTTGGGTTGCCATTTCTTCTTAACCATATTTGGTCTCTAAGTTGCCAAGAAACCATGCAGAGAAAACCAGTGTGGTTTGGGTCAAGCCCCAACAGGGTGTAGACAGCAGCCACACTACTTCCTTCTTCCTCTAAGTTTCCTGCTGCTGTCTGAGCCCAGAGCAGGCCTGGACAGTTCTGCAGCCCCCACCTGCACCAGCCCCCAGCCTTCACCTGGAACCTCTTCCTGACACTGGGCAGGGGGCTCTTCCTGTGGGAAACTGGCCAATCACTGACCATAGAGGCTATTAGGGGAAAGGGGGGGGGGAGGCACAGAGAGGCAGCCTTGGAAAGGCAGCAAGAAATGGCTCAGCAGAGACCAAGGAGAGGAGGTGTACTGAGCCTGGCAGAGAGCGAGGAAGGCCCCGGTCAGTTCGATTTTAGGAGGCTGATCCTATTACAAAGTGGCAGAAAATGCTGATACAAAGTTGCAAATATTAAAGGTCTGTTTCAAATATCTACATAGAGCTAATTTAACACCCTAAAAATTACACTGCAATTTAATTGTGCTATGCCCAGGATTGCTCCAGGATTGATCAAAGTCAATATTCGTGAATTTCTAGTGTCCTCCCCAGTGAGTGGCGGGATGGGGACAGACGTCTCTCAGTCCAGCCTTGTGTCATGGATGTATAACCTCCTATGAGGAGAATATCAAAAATTAATGGGAAGCCCTTCCCAAATGTCTGTAAGGACAGACCACACCCTAGAGCAGTGGTTCTTAACCAGAGTGATTTTGTCCCCCTGGGGACATTCGGCAGCAACAGGAGACATTTTTGATTGTCCCAACAGTAGGGGGTGCTATTGGTAGTTCATGGGTAGAGAACAGGACGTGCCCGGGACACCCCCACTGCGAACAATGGCCTGATACAAAACGTCGATAGTGCCAAAGTTGAGAAGCCCCGCCCTTGAGTGAGGCTTCTCTATATCCCCTCTGCCAAACCTAAAACTACGCCTTGACAATAGCCACAGGAAAGGAAAGAAAGCATTGAAAGATTGAGTCCAAACAAGTCTCCTCCTTAACAGTGAAAGTGAGGGAGCAGGCTCAGAGAGAAGTGGGGGGGTCTCAGCTGGGTTTCCTTGCACTATCATCGCAGCTCCACACCGACCCGGGCTCAAGGTGATCGGTAATTGAGCCAACTCATCAAACAGAAATTAACAACCTTCAGAAGATAACAGAATCCAGAGTCTTTCCTATGCAGCAGCCAGGATCTACAGGCGAAAATTAACTGAGGCGCAAAGCAACAGGAACAAGTAACCCAATCTTAGCAGTGAAACAGAAACCATTTTTAAAACAACCCCATGGACGTCCTAGAACTGAAAAGTAAAATAGCTGAAAGGGAAAAATTCACTACCTGGGCTTAACAGCCGATTAGAGATGGAAGCAGAAAGGATCAGTGAACTTGAAGACAGATCAGCAGAAATTACCCAATATGAAGAATAGAGAGACAAGAAAAGATTGAAGGAAAGAACCCCAGGGACCCTGGGGTCAATCAAGATCACGCTGGCTAACGTATGTGTGATTGGTGTCTGGGTAATGGCTGAGATTTCCCCAAATTTAAGGAACATTTCCAAGGGTCCATAGAGAGAAGGGCTGGGCTTGGAATGTGGATCTTGCAGCTCAAAGGGCGGGCTCTAGCCTCTGCGGCAATGCCTCACGGGGACCACCAAGGTCCAAACCCAAAAGCCAGTGATCCTATGAGTCTCATGGTGAAGGAGCAGGCTCAGAGAGAAATGTGGGGCCCCGCCAAATATTCTCATACAATCACCTCATTTCCATTCCCTGCTCTTGTTCATTTAGCCTTGAATCACTGTTTCCAGCGTCAGCATGACCTCATCCTTTCTGGAATCGGGGTGAGTAAAATTTGGTCCTAAATATCCACAACCCCAAAAAAGGACATTCTCTTTCCAATTCAAATGAGGAGAAATCGGTGACTTACAAACTGACGCATTTGTACATTCATGCTTTCATTTTCAAACCTTTATTGAACCCTTACCACGGACCAGACCCTCCTGCACTGACGGAATTTGCATAAGTAGAGAGAAGGATGGCAGGAAAACACACCTACACTTCAAGGGTGAAGACTGAGCTGCCTGGCTGGAGGGCAAGGCATGTGTTCATTCATTCATTCATTCATTCTGCACTATTTATCAGGCACTACTCTAAGGGAATATGGCTGGAGAGATCTGGGGCCATAGAAAGGTGGGCCTTAATCCCAGGCGAAGACTTTGGGACTTTTACAGGCCTGGGGAGCCCCAGCATGTTCCTGAGGGGTGGACTGGTGGTAGCAGCAAGCTAGCCTGGGCTGCACCTGAGTGGGGCCCAGTCAGCCCACACACAAGCAGGGGCCACCTTTGCTTTGGCTTTCGAGGCAGCTCCCCCTTACAAACCCAGCCCCTCTGCAGTGCCCAAGGCTCAGGCAAGACTGACCAGCTGGCTCTTGGCTTCTTCTCCTCCACAGGGGGCTTGGCACACAGTCCCGGGTCAGAGACCTCACACATCACGTCTTATTCATTCACTCATCACCCCAATGAATGGGCTGGAGGAAGTGACTGTCTCATTTCCACAACCATCTCTCTGAACCTGCCTAACCCCAAGAGCTGAGCCTGAGAGACAAAGGGTGATGGCAAGGTCTCAAGAACCTTCTGAGGGGTTGGGGCTGGGGCGTTTGGGATTAGAGCCACTGAAATCGAGGGGTACAGGAAGGACCTATGGAGATCTAAACTTGAAATTCAGTGCCTTTGTCACAAAAGCTGGTGGACTAATGGTAGCATCTCAGGCACACAGAGTTGGACATTGTCAGGCAAACCATTGAGTCCATCTTTATTCTATACACATGGGGCGGGGGCACAAAACAAGAAAATGATCACAGAATGAAGCCAGGGCCAACAGGGGTGGCTACATCCATTGGCTACTTCTTGCTCCTTGGTCTGTACCTGCAGACTGTGGCTTCCCTCTGCTCCACAGCACAGCATGGACCGTCGGCCTGGGGAGGTCTAGACTCCTTTTGCCTAAGTCCTTTCCAATTGCTGTTGACACATTCACCACTTGCTTCCTGTTCTGCCAGGGCCACTTCAGGGAGGGTGTGGTGGGGAAGAAGAGCTTAGGTCCCTGCTGTCTGCACACAGTCCCAGGGTCAGAGCCAGCCTGTAGCCATGGCTTCTTCTCTTCCTGTCTCTGCCAGAAGAAACTCCTTGCCTCCTATCACTGGTCCAGCTCAAGGGACACATCTTGAGGCGAGCTCTGGTGTGCAAAGGAAGATGTTCATCACCACCTTGCTGTAGGAGCACTGAACGTGAGATTGTCAAAGAGTACTTAGCGACAATGGAAAACTGTTCATAATACACTGAGTCAGTGGTTCTCACACTTGAGGAGCCACAGAGCCACCTGGAGGGCTTATTAAAGCACAGACTACAAGCTGGGCCCAGTGGATGCACCTGTAGTCTCCCTACCCGGGATGCTGAGGCAGGAGGATAGCTTGAGCCCAGGAGTTCAAGGCCAACCTGGACAACATAGCCAAACCCCACCTGTTAAAAAAAAAAAAAAAGAAAAGAAAGAATGGATTGCAGGACTCCACCCCAGTGTCTCTGACTCAATGGATCTGAGTGAGAATAGGAAAGCAAGAATTTACATTTCCAGCAAGTTCCCAGGTTATACAGATAGGATATACTGGATGGAAGGTCACACTTTGAGAACCCCTGAACTAAGAAATAAGAAAGAAAATTCAAAAATATGTACAGTATGATATCATTGTAGTTATGTATAAATATATGGTTAAATGCTGATAGTAATTATTTCTGTGTAGTGAGACTGATTTCAGGCTTTTTGTACTTGTATTTTTTATGTTTTATTATATTTTCCAAATCACCGCTGATAAACACAACTTATTTTTATAATCAGAGAAAAACACTCAAGTGCCTCCTTCATCAGACCTCCCAGGTTTTTCCCAGTGAGAATTAACTGCCCCTTCTGTCCTCCACATCTGCTGATGCCCTGCTGACCTCTTCCCCCATCCCTCTCCACCCTGTATTTGGGTTAAGCTATCCTCAGCTCATCCCTGTCAATAACTGCCCCAAGTAGGAACTCCAGCTCAGGCCCCTCCCTCTCCCTCAGGGCCCAGCAAAGCACCCTCCAGCCACCCAAAGCCAATGGGAATTCAAGGATCATGGGGTGCCCTAGAATGAACATGGTTCCCCCATCCAATGACCTTAGTCAAGCCTGAAGCCTGAATTCTGTCACTGCTTGGCTACTGTCTGGCCCCTGCCATGGGTTCCGGAATGGCCCTGCTGCCACCAGCATGACTCTCTTAGCACCCCATATCATAGCACTGTCCCTAGTTGGCTCTACACCAAGTGCCATCCCCCACCATGGAGCATTCTGGTTACTGTGATGGTCATTGATGATGGCACCCTTGTCTTACTAGTCCCTGGGGGCGTGGAGATACAACTTCCTCAGACCTGAAAACACAGCGAGACAACCACACAATTGTCCTAATTCTGACACTTGCCAGTAACATAACCTTTGTACCACTACAAATAAACTTTGTACCACTACATCTCAATATACTCATCCATCCTTGGAATCCTAATGCATTCCTTGGAAAGGAATTGCATTAGAGAAAAGTCAGGAAATACCTGACTCTCACACTGCTTCTCCTCAGCCTGACCCTGGCAGACATTGCTAATCAATCACAGCATCCTATCCCACAGAGCCAATATGTAACCTCAGAATTTTCCTTAATACTATACTTCAAGTAGAGTGCTCTAATGCAAGCAAACATCAAGATAAAATCTGGTTCAGCGCCTATACCTCAGTGGCTATGGTGCAAGCCACAGCTGGTGGGTTCTAATCCAGCCTGGGCCTGCCAAACAACAATGACAACTACAACCAGAAAATAGCTGGGTGTAGTGGTGGGCACCTGTAGTCCCAGCTACTTGGGAGGCTGAGGCAAGAGAATCACTTATGCCTAAGAGTTTGAAGTTGATATGAGCTGTGACGCCACAGCACTCTACCCAGGGTTACAGCTTGAGGCTCTGTCTCAAAAAAAATCTATTAAAATTGTAAATAAAAATGTTTTATTTTTAGTTTGTAAAGAAACACATTTAAATTCAAGAAGGGGGTAGGGGGAAGGAGCATGGTAAGCTCTCAGTACAATGTAGGGCTATGTGGCACACCTCCTGGGTAAAGGGTTCAGCTGCAACTTGGACTTTACCTAACAAACACAATGTAACCTAATGGCATATACCATTATATTAACCTGAAATTTAAAAAAAAAAATTATAAAGATAAAAGGGATTTCTCATTCCTAACCTAGATTGTTACCTATTTCCCTGAGGCCTAGAACAGTGCTCAGCAGAGTGCCCGTAGTCAATCTTTGAAGTGAACTCACATGGATACAAACAAGCTGTCACAGGTTATTATGAAAAGTGAAATCTTTGGTAGCTACCAACCATCATGTACCAACTCCAGACCAACTACCTCCTCCTTCCAGGATCCCTGGCCATTCAGTTGGTGCCCTCTGCTGTCCATCCTTCTGTACTGCAAGAGCTTCCCATTCCCAGCACTAAGCAATTGTATTAACTGAAGAGAGAAGGATGCCAGGGCCACTACAGCAAGCCTGAAACTCCTCATTGTGATAACTTCCCAGGGTGGCTTTCGGTGTCATCAGCTGCAGGTTCAGCTAGACATCAAGAGGTACTGTTTAGTCACTTGGAGCTTTGTTTTGTCCCTTTTCCTCCTCTCCTTGGAGAACTCTCTGGTCTGATTATCTCACTTCTTAGCTGATAAGATTGAGGCCAAGTAAGAAGAGAGGACTAGTTCAAGGTCACATAGCCAGTCAGATTAGATCTCAGGTCCCCACACTCCCAGCTATAGGCTTTGGACACACCAAGCAGCCTTCCTCTTCTTCAAGATGAAAAAGAAGCTGTTCTGGGCTTGGAGGCCTCAGGTTCCTCCAAGAACCTCATCCATTTGCTATCTGGGGTGGGGGAAACGGGTGGGTCTACCTAGAGCTGAGGAGGTAGAGGGCCTCAAACTCTCTGGGAGCTTCCTGCCATCTCTTTACCAAGATCTGCCTGGTCTGGCCTCCACCCACCTCTCTGAGCTCAGCGCTCCACCTCTACCCCCCATTCACTCTGCTCCAGCCACGGTGGCCCCATTCCCAGCTCAGGGCCTTTGCATTTGCTCTGGCCTTTTGTGGGACCTCCTGGATATCCACATGACTGATTCCACCTATTGTTCCTCCAGCATCACCTCTGCCAAGAGATCTTTCTTCACTGCCAAAAGGAGCCCTCCAAGCCTCCCCAGGGGCTCTGCCTGTGTGATAGCCCCTACCCCCTCTGGACTGGGCACACAGGCGGCACTCAATAATCACTTTCCACTGAGTGAATAAATTAAGGACTTGAGAAGGAAATATGAAGGGAGTCCTAAAAAGAGAATCAGTGGCCCTTTCAGCTTCTGGGTGACCTTGAGCAAATTGCAACCTCCGTGAGCCTGAAATTTCCTGATTCTAAGGTCCTTTCATGCTGAGACAGCACGAGGCTTTCTGACCAGGAGTATCTCAGAGTTACCCTACCACGCGGCTGTGTCCTTCAGACTTAGTGAGAGGAACATGGACTCCTCCTATTTCCCCTCTCTGTGGTTCCCTCCACCAGTTTCAAGTCCAAACTCCTCAGAGAAGCCAAGCTGAGCAGGCAACCCACATCCCCAAGGGCCACTAGCCCTTGGGTGGCCCCCAGGGTAATCATGGCCAGCTGGGCTGCACCACCCTGTCCCCAGCCCCCTGCTTCGGAAGCTGGAGCCACTGAGCAGCTACCCACACGTGGCTATTGGATGAAAGAAAAGGGAGCCTGGGCCCCCAGGGCCAGCCCTATCTGATGGCCTTGCTGGAAAGCCCAGATGTGCAGGCTGGGCCAGGCTCACTGAAGCATCGGGGTCCAACTGTCTCCATTCTTGCAGCCTAGGGTAGCAAGAAGTCACAGCCCTCAGGTCAGAGGTACATAGCCTGTGGTTAGCAGACTCCTTCCCAGCCATCTCCTTATCAAGATCTGCCTGGTCTGGCCTCCACGTACCTTTCTGAGCTCAACCATATCAGAAAAGGGACCTACTGCTCAGTGGAGAGAGCTGAGTTGAGCTGGTGACAGCTGCTGAGGCTGACAGGCAGGAATGGGGGCTGGGGCCAGAAGCCCAGAGGGGCCTCCTAGGGTTTAGGTGGGGCTTGGCCGTTAGGACTGGAAAAAAGACGCAGACATCTGCGCTCTACTCCTAGGGACCAGGCTGCCCCTCTGCCCCTCTTGAGGGCCTCCTCAATGACAGCAGCATGCCAGCACCATTGTTTCTAGATTACCTCAGACAGAAACTGCTTTCAGTCAGGAACCAGACTGGATGGGCCACTAACTAATTCATGCTAGAGCGTCAATGACTACAGGTAGATTAAGAGCTTTAGGTAAAAGCTCTTCAGTTCAGAGCCCTCCAACACATTATCACAGGAAAGCCAGGCAGAAAGTGGAATGAATTTTAGTTTTAAGTGTCTGTGTGTGTGTGTGCATGTGGGTGCACACAGACAGATTGAGAGAGAATGTCTCTTCGACGTCTTTTGTTATTTATTTATTTATTTATTTATTTATTTATTTATTTATTTATTTTTAGAGACAGAGTCTCATTTTATTGCCCTTGGTAGAGTGCTGTGGCATCACAGCTCACAGCAACCTCCAGCTCTTGGGCTTAGGCTATTCCCTTGCCTCAGCCTCCCCAGTAGCTGGGACTACAGACGCTCGCCACAATGCCCAGCTTCTTCGACATCTTTTAAATGTTCTGAGAAAACCTTGGTCTGCAGGTGCAAACTCAGCTCAGAATCTACACTCCACCCAAGCCAGGTCCTCTCCCGAGAGCCCCCAGGTACAGAAGGCCACACCCCAGGCTCATCTCCCTTTCCCATCCTTAGGTATCTCCCAGAGATTTCACCTCCTAAGCACCTCCAGAATCTGACCAAGTACTTCTCTCCTGAACAGTGGCAGCTGTGGGTTTCCACATACAACCCTGCCCCCAACAGGTATGGGCCCTGCTGAGATCACAAATGGGGCTGTCAGTCCCTGCCCTCCCCTTCTCTTGTCATCTCTACTCCATCACTCCTAAGGGTAGGATGTGGACATGGGTGAGTTCCAGCCACATTCCTGCAAATGACTGCTTCTTTGCCACCCTCAGGCCCAAGGATGCACAAACCAGTAGCCAGTCCTCCCCTAGGGGAACTGGAAGGAGGAGGAGGCTCCTTCCTGGTTGAGTAGGAGGCCCAGGAGTCAAGCGCCCTTGGCCCACAGACTCGTCTCCCCCATTAGGAGAGGTGTGAACCGTGAACCGAAGAGCAGCAGGTTCCTCAGAAGTGCAAAGCCAGAGCAGTGTCCAAGGTGGTACTGTCTCCACCTCGGCTCTGACCTCCCCTGCCAATCTCTTTCTTGTTACAGGCAGCAGAAGGAATCTAATAGGCTCATGTTACTCCTTCAATGGCTCCCATTGGTCTTAAAATAAATGCGTTTCTCAAGTGACACCTATGGGAGCCTTAGGACCCAACCCCTGCCAACTCTTATCTCTGATCCTGCCTCCCCTCCCTGTCTACGCCCGACACACCGGCCTTCCTTCAGACGCTCATGCCGTCCCAGGGGTCTCACCCACACACTTCTGCACATGCTATTCCCTCTGCCTGGAATGCTCTTCCCCCTCCACCTGGCCTCGTTCACTCCTCCACACCTTTCAGATCTTGGCTCTACTGCCACCTCCACAAGGACAATTTCCAGGATTTCCCTACCTACAGCATCTTCTTCCCTGATATAGGCTCTCATAGTTCCGTGTCCCTCACTCACCTTTGCAGCCCTTGGGAGGCAACTTGACCTTGGCTTGTGTGATGATTTGATTCACATCTTTCTCCCACTGCTAGGCTGAGGGCTCCGCGCATTCAGACACCTGTTTTTGCCTTGTCACCTAGGATAGACATTAATAGCTGGCATTTATTGAGTGCTTACCACGTACAGGGCACAGAGGTTTCTCATTGAATCCTCTTACAACCCTATGGCATACTTATTGCTGTTGTCTCCATCTTGCAAATGAAGACACTGAGGCATGAGGGGTTAAGAAATTGCCAAGGTCACATTTAATAAGTGGTAAGAACAGGGTCCACCCAAGGTAAGGTCATACTAGAGTCCACGGGGTGCACTTCTCATCTGCTGCCTCCCTCAGCATTGGGTCTCCACTGCACACACTCTGCAAACATCTTCAGATGGACAGAAAGACACACACACACACTCACTCACTCACATACACACCCGTCCGGAGAACATGCACCAGAATGAGAATAGATGTAGTTTCTGTTTGGTGGGATTACGGATGTTCGTCTTCAGCTTTCACCTACTGCATATTCCAGTTTTTCTCCCCTAAACAAGTATTTGTTGATGCCTTTAAGACAGAAAAACTTAAAATCTCCTTAACTTTTACAAAGACAGAAAGAATGGATCAAAATCCAGGTGTTCAAAGACATGGCACTGCCGTTCCTTTCCCTTCCAGTCCTACCTTGGTAGAAGAGGCAAAACCTTTTTCAGATGTAAAGTCCTAGTGGCATAAGAATGTAGGTGCTGGCTGCCAACAGGCCAAGGTCTCTGGCTGTCGGCTCTCACTGTGTGGCTTGGAGCCAGTGACCTCACCTCTCTGACCTCAGGGGCCTCCTCTGTAAAGCAGAGTCCTACCATCTACCCCACAGGACCCCTGACAAGACTGGGGAGAAAGGACATACGTGATCCAGTACAGAGCTTGGCACATAATAGGTGCTCAAGAGATGGTGGCCATCAGCTGGCACCTGCCTCAGGAACAGGCAGGAGGCAGTGTGGACACCTCACTGAGCCCAAGTTCCCATCCCAGAAGCTGCCACGTCCAGATATTTAGCTGAGCCCTTTGTGAGCCACAGTGCTGGCCTGTGGCCCCTGCTGTGTCATCTCTCTGGGTCTGACAGCTTAGCTGGCTGGCTAATGACACTGGGAAGCCAGAGATGGCCCTGAGGCAAGCCATGGGTGGGAGCCCAAGGACACAGGCCACCCAGACAGCTGTTTTCATGCCTGCAGGCACCCCCTGGGGAGTGGAGAATCCCCCCTGCCACCACATCCTTACCATCCCTCCCCCAGAGGGACAGAGGGGAGGTTTTCTCCACCCAGGTGGAAACACCAAATCAGCTTCTGGGCACTGCGGTTTGGAGATCAGCTAAGGGGATTCTCTTCCTCAGGAGAAATACAGAGGGAGGCAGAGGAAAGGGAGAGAGTGAGGTGGGGAGCAGCTGCCCTGAGGCCCCCCGTGGCTCGGCTGGTATTTACTTTCTGCCACAGCCTTGAATGCCATTGGGCTCAGAAGGAATTTCCAAGAAGATCGAAATTTGAGGAAATCAAAGTTTAATTAGTCACAGCTGCTATAATGTATTCCAGGTGACGGTCGGTATGGCTGCGTCTCCCCCAGCCCCCGATGCCTTTCACCCTCCACAGGGGCAAGTAAACAGTGGGGTGTTTGCGGTGGTCACCTCTTCTCCCTGGTCAGTTGAGCAGAGACAGGGAGGTGGCAAGAGGGCCGCACACAGCCTCTGGCCACCTAGACCACAGGCTGAGGAGCTAGGAGCTAGGAGCCAGGCTGTGCACAGCTGCTCTCCGCTCCTAGCTCCTGTCTTCTTGGATCTTTGCAAGTGATAACAGAAGCTGTGTGGAATGCCAGAGAGCATAAGCTAGGCGCATGACACACTCTCTGACAGCAAGACCTTGGATGAGTCATTTTACTGGCAAAACACTCAGAAGAGTCAGAGGGCCTGAGTTGGAATCCAGTTTGCCCTGCCACTCTGCTCGGTGGCCTTAGGAGAGTTACTGAATCTCTCTGCGCCTCGGTCAGGAACAGTATTGGCTCATGGGACCGTTGTAAGAGCTAAAGGAAGTACCGTGTTCGGAGCTTGTGAGCACAGAGCCAAGATACCGCGAGAACTCAATGAGTAGCACAGTGGGCCTCAGTATCCCCACCGTCCAACTGGGATGGGGTTCCAATGCTGCAGTAGATGAATAAGCACCTTCAGCTCCTCAAAAAGCCAGTCCTACCGACATGTAGTGGTCCTCAAAGGGGGGTCTGCAGAGACACGCTGAGGTGCAGCAAGTAGCACCAGGCATCCCGTTGGGGAGTCCAGCTCTGGGGTGGGGGAAGGAACTGATAAGGTGCAAAGCAGACTCAGGTGATGGGATTTATATTTTGTTTGCCCTTCTGTGGGTCTATGCCAAGCTGAACCGTGCCAGCAGGCTGCCCCAGCGCTCCTTCCACTCCATCATCAGATCAGGAAGAGTTTCCATGCCCTCATAAGGCGGCGACCATAAGCTGGTTCCGTTCAATCCCAACCAAGTTTGGGGACAAGCATAGGGATTGGAGCTCACCTTTCACCTTATTCCTGCCCCCCCCCCACTAAGTCCTACCTCCTCCCAATGTCTTGGGGAATGAGTATCACAGGATGTAGAGGGGGACTGTCCCCAAGGTCAGAGATGGCATCACGCAAGCTGTATGTGGGTGATACCCCTGCTGCCATCCGGGAGAAGATACCACCCCAGCCACCTGTGAGCTCACAGAGACTCGGCCATCTGCAGCCACAAACTCAGCTCCCCTCCACATCCTAGTGTCTGCAACAGACAGTTCCCAGGGACATGGGGGTGGACCTGATTCATGGTCTCTCCAGGGCCAGCTCCCTATCCCACTCTCCACCAACCTCTCTCAGTCTGTCTCTGTCCTTTCACCTATCCTGGGAATACTTTCTTGTCTAACTTTTTGTAACTCAAAACCAGGAATTGTTTCCTTTTCTCTCTGCTTTTCTGCTGTGTCTCCTTTTCCCTGCAATGAACAGAAAAATGCAGCCAACTAAAGGGAAGGGTCGAAGGGTAGGAGGAAACAGCAGAATCCAAAACCTCTTGGCTATTGGTTAAAAAAAACAGTCTTCTGCTACACAGGAGAACAGCCCATGTGGGTCCTAAATACAATACTCCACCAGCAGGCACACCTGGGCAACCATGTTGTGGGGAATATTTCCCTTTGAATAAATGCACAGCTCTTGAAGACTCTCATGTGGGCGGCATGTACCTTCCCGCTACCTTGCAGTGGTGATTAAGAAGTAAGGGTGTGGGCTCGGCTCTTGTGGCTCAAGTGGCTAAGGTGCCAGCCACATACACCTAAGGTGGCAGGTTCAAATCCAGCCCAGGCCTGCCAAAACAATAATGACGGCTACAACCAAAAAATAGCCGGGCGCTGTGGCGGGCACCTGTGGTCCCAGCTACTTGGGAGCCTGAGGCAGGAGACTCACTTGAGCCCAGGAGTTGGAGGTTGCTGTGAGCTGTGATGCCACAGCACTCTACCCAGGGGGCAGCTTGAGGCTCTGTCTCAAAAAAAAAAAAAAAAAAAAGAAGTAAGGGTGTGGCAGACACTGTTGGTCACCTGTCTGCAGCCAACCTGCCTCTGTCACAGAGGCTGAAAGTGGCAGCTGATCACTTTCCCAGCCTCCCTTGCAACCAGAGACGGACATGTGACCCAACTTTGGCCAATGGGACCGGAGAGGAAGTTGGCTGAGATGACTTCTCCGGTTTTCCTCTCTGGTTTAAAAAAACTTTTTTAAGAGAGAAGACTTCCTTCCTGCTCTTGGAGGAGGTGTGAGGACTGAAGCTGTGGCAGCCATCTGCAACCACAAGAGAACCAGCCAGCAGACAAATGCCAACGCTTGGAAAGCACTCGGGTCCCTGATGACATTGTTGCAGTCCCTGCACAATCAACCTCCAGACTTCCTGCTCAATGACAGGAGTGTTCTCACAGCAGGAAGCCTCTTTTAGTTCAGTTACTTGCAGCCAAAAGCAGCCTAACTTGCCCTGCAGGAGTATTTCAGAATCCTTTTAGGTCTATGCTAGTCAGAGTGCTTTTCATTTGCAAGTAGCCACAGGAACCCAACTTAAACATGCTTAACCAAATTGGGCAAAAAATTTTTTTTTCAGACAAAGTCTCATGTTGCCCTCCATAAAGTACAACCTCAAACTCTTGGGCTTAAGGGATCCTCTTGCCTCAGCCTCCCAAGTAGCTGGGACTACAGGCGACTGCTACAACACCCAGCTATTTTTTGGTTGCAGTTGACATTATTGTTTAGCTGACCCGGCTGGGCTCGAACCCGCCAGCCTCGATGTATGTGGCTGGCGCCCTACTTGCTAAGCTACGGGCACCCAGCCAAACGGGGAAATTTTTTAAAATTAATATACATGAGTGTCTTATGAAACTGAGCAGAAATATGACCAGAACAGTTGGAGCCAGGGATCTAAGACCGTTGAGATTTCCTCTCTGACTCTCATACTACATCTCTCTGTTTCAAGGTAATAAATTCTCAAAAGTCTTTTTATTACAAAAGGTCTGATTGTTTGGGATTAATTTATTAAATTTAATTTCAGTATGCCTTGAGAAAAATGAATACATTTCTTAGGTTTAAAACAGCATTTATTCTGCAGAAGGGCTTTTCTTTCAACCAATTCATACTGTGAATAATTTTTCTCTAGAGCTCTAACTACGGGCCCACAAGGACCTGGAAACATAGTTTCCTTTTTTGAATGCCCACCATGTCCCATGCTGGGTGTGCTGAATGTGGCTAATGTTGAGAGATCTTCTGGAGACCACATGAAGAAAAGACTTCTCCCCAGTGTCTGTAAGGAAGCCAGAGCCTGGGAGGCGAGGCTCACTTCCCTCGGGAGAACTTCATTCTTCTGACAGGCAAAGAACCTGCTGCCCTAGTTTCCTAACATGAGTTCAATTTCAATATTTGGTTTCATATCCTCTGTCGGATGCCAATGCAGGAAGAACTTTCAATGTCATGGGAACTCCAAGAACCTATCAACCCAACATTTTGAGGGTAGTATCAGTAAGAAGTAAACGTTTATGGGATTCTTTTCGAGTTTACCTCTTGCATGTTTAAAAGCAAAGGTCAATTTTTGAAAAAGAAAAATTTGATAAGAATAGTATGATCTGAGGCAGCGGTTCTTAACCTGTGGGTCGCAACCCACAGGAACTGTGTTAAAGGGTTGCGGCATCAGGAAGGTTGAGAACCACTGATCTAAGGTGACACATGAAATATACAAGTGAAGGTGAATGTTTATGAGCAGACATCCAATGTCACATATGTATGGTTTGCAAATTTGTGTTTTTAAAAATCTTCTCTGATGATTCTGGAACAAGAGGCACCCCTACACAGGTTGTGAATACCTTGAGGATAACACCCATGTCTGATGCACTTTGAGTCCCTGCCCTTAGCATATCTGTGACTGGCACATAGTAGGTGCTTACTGAATGACCCTGAGTCAATGAATGAGGAAGAGTAAAAATGAGAATGCCGAAGTGGAGGAGGTTTTTCTGCAAGATCTTTCTCAACCATGGAATAGCAGAGAAGCTGCTTCTCTTGGGGAACAGCCCCTCAAGGAGGGAGATGGGGACAGAGAGATTGGGGGGCAGGCAGGAGCGCAAAGGATGCTGAGCTGAAGTCAGGACTCCGCCCAGGCAGAGCACCTTCTCAGAACCCCCCAGGCCATGGGGAGGCTGCTACCCTGCTCTAGGCCCCCAGGAGAAAATGCATTTGTTTACTTGACCTGAATGACATGTTCATTGATTTCTCTGGAGCGGTTCATTCATAAAGGCAAATCAAGCACTCCTCCTGGGAGTGCCAACGGCCTTTTAATAAGCTCCCCAGGGGGTGACTTCTCAAAATGAGTTGCTGATGAACCAGAAATGGAATGTGTCAGCCCAGTTTGATCTTGCTGGATCCAGGACTGCTGAGCAGCTGTGCAGGAGATGACTCAGGGGCCTGGGCCAGCCCAGCAGGCAGAGCACAGGGCAGAACTGGAACGCACCCAGCTGTTTCACACTCAGCGGCATCTAGACAATTACGGCAAAAGCCGTTTGTTGCTCCAATTTTCTGGATCAAACTTGCATCGCCTTTAGCTTCAGCAGATGGGGTAGAATGTGATGGCAGAAATGGACAGAGGGAGTTTCTTGAATATATACCTGCCCACAGTATTTTACTGTTGGGGAACCAGAGGCCCCGAGAGGAGAAGGGACCTGCCTGAGGTCCCACAGCCAGACACCTCTGCAGGGTTTACAGTTCACAAGCAGATGTGTTTATGTCTTTGCTCTCACTCACTCCCTGCAACAGACCTGAGGTAGGCATTGGTACCACATCATTTTATTGTTATTTAATTACAAAATTACTTTCTTATTATGTTTAAAGTTGCCTTTTCCCCCTTTCGACGTTCTATTTTAGGAAATAATGTCTTTTCTTGTGTCTTACCAGATGACACTGCTTGTGGCTGGTCTTCAGAGGGCACTTGGGATCCACTGGTCTAGAGAATTCTTGTTTCCTTTACTCTGATTGTTCGTTTGGGCTCTTTGGCTCCTCCTTTTCTCCCTTATCTTTTTCTTTCTCTTCACATCTCCCTTTTTTCCCCCTCCCTTCCCTTCTCCACTTTTTCTTCCTTAAGAGGCAGCCCGGAGCCTGGCCCAGCAGTGAAGACATAGGAGTTCTTGTTCCCCTGCGGCCACCAACTTGCTTGCCGTGATCTTAGACAAATCGCTGCTCTCCAGGCTTCAGTTTCCCCCTCTGTAAGTGAGAGGTTGAGTCTCTGCACTTTGAAATTGCTTCCAGCTTGGAGGGTCTGATACGGCTGCAACTCTCTGGTATTTTGTTGACTCAGGACTGAAGCAAATGCATTTTCCGCTTTCTGATCTCCTGGCTAAAGCCTCAACCAGAGAGACGGGGGATGTATCATTAAGAAGTCAGACCCAGGGGAACGGCTTGGGATTCATTCCCACCAGAGAGGCCACCTCCAGATCACAATCACGATTTTACCGGAGTTTTCCCACCGGTGAGAGGGGCATCTCCGTGTACTCGCGGTCAGGACTCTGGGCCATCTCGCTTTGTGCTCCGTTATTATGTATGATGTGGCTGTCACTATTGATTCAGCATTATTGAGAGAGAAGCTTCTTATTTCCTCTTAGGGATTTTGTTGGCAACCACGTGCTGCCAGCAGGGGAGCAATGGAGACTTGGTAATGGTCTAAACCTTTTATGCCCCATTATTCCTTTGGAAAATATTAAAATTGCTTTTAAAATTATTAAATAAACATTAAAGAGTTAAATAGCCCTAAAAGATCGAGCTCCTGAAGGAAAACAACTCATGAATATAACATGGTATCTCTCTTACAACGTTCATTGGACTCTACTCCATTCTAAGCCCGGTTTTATCCGCAGATCTGTCAAAACACATCTTCCAATTTCCCTTGAGTAGATTTTGAAAAGAAAGCATGCCCAGCGAGCATTCCCAGCGAGGGCGGATGTTCTAGGCTAGGGTTTGAAGGAGCTGCTATTTAAAAGCCCTTATCTTTGTTCTCTCTAATAAAAGAGGCGTGATTGCCTGCTGTTGGCCAATCACAAAACAGATACTATTGTTGAGAAATAGGTCAGATGGCTCTAATATGTTGTATTTGATTATTATTGATTCTGCAGCAAATTACCAAAACCTTCGTGTACCTAAACAATACAAACTGATTATCTTAAGTTCTGAGGATTAGAAGTTTTCCTGAGCTAAAATCAGCAGGTGATCAGTAGGGCCGCCCTCTTTCTGGAGGCTGGAGGGAAGAAGTCATTCCTTATCTTTTTTCTAGCTCCCAAGGCTGACCACATTCCTTGGCCCGTGGCCCTTTCCCATCTTCGAAACTAGCAGCTACACTGCTCTGACCTCTGTTTCCATCACTGGAGCTCATTGTCTAATTGAGACTTTCCCACCTTTCTCTTTTTTATTTTTTTTTGAGACAGAATCTAACTCAGTCACCCTGGGGTTGAGTGCTGTGCTGTTATTGCTCACAGAAACCTCAAACTCATGGGCTCAAGTGACCCTCTTGCCTCAGCCTCCCAAGCAGCTGGGACTACAGATGCCCACCACAACACCTGGCTATTTTTAGAGATGGAAGGTCCCCCTTCTGCTCAGGCTGGTCTTGAACCCGTGAGCTCAAGAGATTTGCCCACCTTGGCCACCTTTCTCTTTTATTTCTAACAACCCCTGTGATTACTCTGGTTCCAGCTAGATAACTCAGGATAATTAGCCCAGGATAAGCTCTTCACCTAAAGAGCCTTGACTTAATTATATCAGCAAAGCCCCTTTGCCATGTAAAGTAGCATATCAACAGATTACAAGACTAGAAGGTACACATCTTTGGGGGTCATTATTCTGCTTGCCACAAGTATCTTTTGGCTTCAGAGAACCACTGTGATAGAGCACAAAAATGAGCCACAGCTTCCTCCTGTGCCTGTACTCATGCCCCTTCTCTACATGACTTTGCAACACCTTCTATGAAGAGGTTGAGTTTATTTCTCTATTTTTTTGAAGTTGGGCTCGGTCATGTGGATTTCTTGGGCCCATGGGATATTAGCAAATGTGATGCAAGCAAAGGCATTAGAGCTTACCATCTGGTGCTACTTTTGAGAGCCCTGTGGCCACACCTATACAAATGAGCTCTGGGTAGCCTGATGATGACAAGAGACCCAGCTCAGTTCCCTCTATCACCCTAGCCAATAGCCAACCATGTACCAGAAGTGAATGAGATTGTTGTCTGTCAGCGGACTGTGGACACATGAGTGAGTTCAGCCAAGACCAGCAGAACAGCCTAGTTGATCCAATCCCAAATTGTCAAAGCATAGAATCCTGAGCAATGTATATGCCTGTTTCAAGCCACCATATTTTGGTATAGTTTGTTATGCAGCAAATGCTAACTGATACAACTTTTGTCCAATCAGAGAAAGGTTTTCCAATTATAATATTTCACTTCAAACAATTCCTCCTGGTTCTGAGGAGTAATTCAGAAGAAATTAAAATGAAATGAAATAAATGAGTTTTTGTGAAATGAAATTTACATCCTACCATTATCACAGAGAGACAGATACCTTTCCAATGGCCATTAAAAAAATAACAGAATTCTGGGGCAGCACCTGTAGCTCAAAGGAGTAGGGCATCAGCCCCATATGCCAGAGGTGGCAGGTTCAAACCCAGCCCTGGCCAAAAACTGCAAAATAAATAAATAAATAACAGAATACCTTCCTAAACAAGTGTCTTAGACAAAAGTCTTATTTTCTCTATTAGACTAAGTTTCCTAGAAGACAGAAACAATGTCCTCTGACTAAGGTCTTTCTTATAGAACAGGGACTCAAGATGGCATAAAGGTCAAGAGCATGGGTAAGAACAGGAGTTAGAAATGCCTGAGTTCAAATCCTGACTTTACCTGCTAATACATGAATTTAAGGCAAGTAACTTAACCTCTCTGTGACTCCTTTTTTGCTCCTATAAAATGGAAATGATGAAATTTCCCACCACACAGGATTACACACAACAATATGTGTGAGTACTTAGGAGACTGTCAGGCACAAACACTCAAAAGTGTTAATGATGGATGATGGGGGCGGCACCTGTAGCTCAAAGGAGTAGGGCTCCGGCCCCATATGCCACAGGTGGTGAGTTCAAACCCAGCCCTGGCCAAAAACTGTGAAAAAAAAATTTTAATGATGGTTATTACACAGGGCAGGGCGCATAATGGGCACTCAGTAAAGGTTTCTCCATTTGACTTAGGTTGGATTTGGAGGATTTGGCTCCAGAAGGACCAGGAAGCAAAATTTCCAGGACCCAAGTTTAGGCAAACTTCTGTTCTTTGGGAGAGTGTGAGGAGGTCTGAGTCATTATGGGCCAAAGAAATGTCAGTTCCCTTCATTTAGAAGTTTACCTCCACATCAGCACTCAACCCTCAATTCCTGACTAGATCCTAATTCACAGTCATGACAGAGTGACAGAAGCCCTTGGGACCCTCATGATTCAATGCTACTCCTATGCTAACTAGTCTCTAAAAATGTCTTCCTCCTAAACCCATAAACTACCTCCCACTATTCAATACAACAAAACGATGGCATGTGACTTCTTGAGGATAGGTTATATGGTCATACAACTTCCAAGGCTTTGGCCAGGGCCTCTTTACCCTAGGTGAAGCCAGACACCATATTAGAAGTCCAATGAACTTGAGTCTACCATGCTCTGAGGAAGCTCAATTAGTCACATAAAGAGTCCATGTGCAAGAATGATGCTAACCAGCCTCCAGCTGTTCTAGCCATACTACTGAGGTGCCAGATACGTTAGCAGGTGCAGAAACCATCTTGGACATCCAGCCCAGGTGAACCTGTAGACAACTCCAGCTCCAGCTGCCATCTAACTATAAGGCTGCTAATGGGAAGTGCCTCAAGCCAGAACCACCCAGCTGAGCTCTCTCAGTCTACGTAGCCAATCTCGTTATCATGAAAGTTTATAATAAATACTTGTTCTGAGCCACTAGGTTTTAGAGTGATTTGTTACACAGCAGTAAATAAGCAGAAAAGCTCCCCAAACGTAACCATGCATTCATTCTTCCAACTACTTTTTTTTCACTGATTCAATCGACAGACTCTGGAAACAAGTAAGCCAAAGTCCAGTATTGGGCCTGTGGGGAGTGATTCATACATTCAAGCAACATTTGAAAATCTGTGGCTAGAGACCAGGCACGGTGCAGACACTTCCACACCTTCTGCATTATTTAAACTCATTGTTACACGTTTGGACTCTAGTAATCAGACTGACTGGGCTCGATTTCTGGCTTTTCCGCTTACTAGCTGGTGACTCTGGACAAGTAATCTCCGTTTCCCTCAGTTCCTTCATCTATAAAATATGGAGGTTGATAACGCCAACGTCATAAGGTTTGGTGGGGATTAAAAGAAGTCATCTACATACATGCTAAGTGCTGGTTAGAGTAAGCACTCAGCAAATGGAAAGTAATGTTATTATCGTAACTAAAACCAGCTTCTGCTTTTGAGGAACTTAGCAGAGATAAGATATGAACATAATAACATGCCAGAAATGGAACAGGCACCTGTAAGTATTTTAGATGAATGGGCGATGCAATCACAAAGTTAAAACTATCCTAGTCATGGGAAAGGGGATAGAGAGTTGTAGGTGCTCAAAGGAGGGGTGATTACTTCTGTTGGAGCTGCTCAGGGAGAGCACCTGGAAGAGGTAGCTTTTGAGACACCCAGAAGGTCATGGAGAGGACTTCGGCATCTGTGATGGGAATGGTCCCTCCAGGTGGTGGATACAGAGCAACACAAGCCATGCAACCCCAGAAGCCTACGTGTGGACAGGTTTAGCTGAAGCTCTGAGTGCAGAAAGGAAAGGAAGAGGGGAGACAAAGGTAGATGAGGGCCGGGTCATGATTGGACGATTTCCTGTGTTTATCTATTTGTTGGAGCCTCCAAAGAGATCCAAGCACGTGGGCCAGCAAGGCTGTCCAAAGTGGGGAAGGAAAGGCAGGAGTCGGGCCCTGGCCCCTGTCTGGCTCAGCACCCAGAGGACCACACGGCCTCAACCAGCAGAGGCCTATCTCCTCCTTTGTGCTCCCAGCTCGGGGAGAGTGTGCTTGCTTGAGAACCAGCCCCAGGGCTCCAGCTCTCCCCCCTCCACCTTGCTCAGCAACTACTACCTCTCTCCTTTTTAAAACCTGGCCATCATCCCTTCAACCCCTCAGACCTGCCTTAGATACCTCTATCAGCTAAAACAGAGAAAGTGGGTGATCCTGGTGGGTAGGGACACCATCCTCACCTCCCCACCAGCCATTTCATGGAGAAATGGCAGCCATGAGTTCCCACATGCCCCGTGAGTCTGCCATCCTCTCTGTCTCTCTGGACTCAGACAGCCTGGGTTAGATCTCAGCCCCACCACCTTCTGGCTATGGGACTCTGGGCAAATCACTCCATTTCTCTGGGTCTCAGTTTCCTTATCTGAAAAATGAAGATAACAACCTCTGCAATTCTTCTCTAAGAATTAAGTGAAAAAGTGAACTCCAAGGCCCAGGACATAATAAATGCACAATAAACACCAGAATCATGACGGTGACTGGGCTTCCCTCTTCCCTAATTCTTCCCCTCTGGACTCCCTGCCTCTCACCTGGGAACCTGCCTTTGGCTGTCCTGACCAGGACCCCTGAGCACACCCTCCCTGATCTCCTGGCCCTGCCTGGTCAGGGATTGGCGGGGGAGGGGGGGTGCTGCCTGGCCAGGCGGCCCACTTCTTGCCCAGCTGCCAGAGGGGCCTTGAGTGTTGAAATCCTTCCATTCCACAAGGCCAGAAACTTGATTATGTTATTAATTAAAGCAAGATGCTGGGTCTGGGAGATTTATTTTCTTTTCCATATCTGTGGCTGTAAATGCCACTCAGGGAGCTCAAAGGCCCATGTCAGCCTGAATAAGGCTCCTGAACAGACGTTTTGTTCCCAGTTTGGTCTCCTCGGCCCTCCTTCTCAGCGCCAGGAAGGAAGTAAGTGTGCTGATACACGCCCCTTACTCCAATTTCCCGTGCTCCATGTGCACAAGGCCAAAAGGAGGGAAATACCTGGGCAATGTGGGCTGGGGAGGGAATTTTCCAAGAAATTTGTTTTAAGTTTCTGCCTCATCATTATAGGACTTTTGCGTTTCTATTTTTAGCTGCACAAACGAGCCAGGCCCACATTCCCCTTACCTCCCCCTGCCCCAACCTTTATTTATACAAAGCACATGCTGAAATCATTATTTTAAAACCTCCAAACCCATAATTGCTCAGGTAGGTGAAGAATGCAGCCTTTATGGCTGTCGCTGGCAGAGGGGGCTGCAGGGTTCGTGGGGAACGATGGCTTATTCATGTTTGAATCCCCTTGTCCCTCGCCTGTACCAAATCCCTGGGAGGCCCAGAAGAATCAAGTAACTTAGCGCAAGAAGAGGCATTTGTGATAATGAAGCACCAGCACCACATTTTAGAAGAGGAAGTGGTCCTAGAGCACAGATGAAACTTGTGCGAACCCCACAGAGGATCAGAGTCATTGCTGGGATCTGGACCCAGAGGTCTCGACTACCAGTGTGGCACAATTCATTCTACTCCATTATAAAATTACTGAAGGCCAGACAGCCTGAGTTTAAATCCCCGAGGGCCAGGTATCAGCGGTGAGACTGAGCAATGTATTAAACCCTTCTGTATCTCAGTTTCCTTATCTATAAAATGGGGATAACAGAATACCTACCTCATAAGATTGGATAAGGATTTACTGAGAGCCTGGAAAAAAGGTAGGCCAGTGTCTTACTCTGGTTCTTCCAAGGAAGCAGAGTCAAGTTGTCAGCTATGCCTGGAGTCTATGTATTCCCATTGGGGGTCATCATTCTTTCTGGGCAGTGGGGACCATGGAGTCTGTTGCTCACAGCTCTGCCCACCTAGTGGCTTTTAAGGCCACCTCTGAGCAGGGAGGCAAAAGTTCATGTTCAGACAGGACTATATATGGCTTCAAACTACCTGGGAACAGGTCAAGTTCTTTCTTCAGCTGGTCCTAAATGAGCTCCTGAGGGCACACTTGTGAGCTGAGTGACAGGTGTCAGTTTGGAAAATATAGTTTCATGGGGTCTGCCCTGTTATCTGTTCACATAATTCACTAGTGCCTCCTCTTGGACTTCCTTGGGCCTGATCCAAAACAGCTTGCAGGATTATACACAGCATTTTGACTCGGAACCTCTGGCAATACATAGTTCACAGTCAGCCTGACCACACAGTCACTTGCGTCCCATGGTCAAAAACTGTATCTACTAAGGTTTTAAGTCATGCCAGAAGCTGCTTTTCAAATGGAGAGTACTCTGCCTTGATACAGAAATCTACCTTGATAAGAGATTCTGGGGATCTGCACTCTGACCCTCCCAACAGGACTCCCCGGGCACTCTATACAGTGTCCTCATCTACTAGACACCTCTAATACCTTCAGATCAGTTGGATCATATGGTCTAAGGGGCAAAGCAGCTTGTACCTAGGGCTGCATTACGATGTTCATGGCCACTGGGTGTTCTTGCCTTTGTGGACCCCTTCTTTCTTTGAACAAATATAAAATATTCTGTTTTGTGACTCTGTAGGCATAAAGATAAACATAATCTAGAATGGATTTATTATTATATTCATTTTTTTCATTATATTTAAAATAACATGAAATCTTTCTGTGGGCCCTTGGCACTGTGCCTTCTGGATAAGCACACCCTTCTTGTACCTTGTTCCGGACCCGTGGCAGAGCCCTCTCTTGCTCTCTTGCCTTTTCAGAACTAGTAGCCTTCTGAGTTACCTGATAAATGAGTCAGAGACATATTAGCAAGTATGTAAATTCTGCCTCCAAAATCCCAAGTGGCCCACCATGCATTTTGTCTGTTTTTAGCAGAAACATGTACAGTACAACACCTTGACCTTTACTTTAGAAGAAGATACACCAGCATTCCCCCAGCCACTATATCCCTACAAACTTGAGCAACAGGGCTGCTCTCTGAACCTTTGCAGGGTTTACCTCTCAGTCTATGGCACATATACGTCTTCCCAGGGTATCCAGGGTACTTAGCGCTTCCTACTCATCAGGTCCATTAGCAGAATACTATCAATGTAGTGGGACCAACAGGGTGGTCTGCAGAGTGTCAAGATCATCAAGATTCCTATGAACTAGGTCATGTCAGAAAGCAGGAGAGTTAATGCAGCCCTGGTGCAATGTAGTGCCTGTGTACTGCTGTCCCTGCTTTGGTAAAAGCAAATGCCTTTTGATTTTCCCTACCAGTGAGAACCAAGAAAAATGCACCCACGACGTTTATAATCATATACTTATTTTGAGAGGCTGTCGTTGATTTGATCTAGTAAATATATCACACCCAGTGCAGCAGCTGAGTAGGGACTCCCACTTGGTAAGTTTATGATGTGCCCTAATCCATTGAGGCCACACAGGCAGACTGAGTGCAGATATGATAGCAAATACCACCCATGCACCCTATAAGTCTTTGTTGGTGACACTAATTTCTACAGCTCCTCCTGAAAAGCACTGTTTTTTTCTGATTTGCCAACTTGGCTGGAGTGTCAGCCAGACAGCGTTTCAGGGACTTCCATTTAGCCACTCTTACCATGATAGCTCCTACCCACAGGTCAGGGGTGGTTTCTTCTAGCTATAAGTATCTTTCCCAAGTATATACCAAAGGCCTTGGGAAATAACTAGAGTAAACCTTCACTTACTGTGAGATGCACTTGGGCCCAAACTCCACTTATCACCTGACTTCCATAAATCCCTACCCTATTGGGAAGACCAATGATGAAACTTCAGGTCGCTAGTATCAGTGTTGGCTTAGATTCTGTGCAGTTAAGTCTGTACCAACAGTACACAAAAAATCTAGGTACTCCCCTTTCCTAAACATGGCTACCATGTTTTCTTCAACAAGAATCCTTGACACTTTGGAGCCCAGGTCCATGACAACATCTTCTATCACTAACTCCAACCCATAGGGGCAGCCACCATCAAGCTTCCTACTGACACCACGGTACCCATCACCAGTGCAGCTCTTACCCCTTTAGGGAGTGTCCACTTGGCAAATGTAGTCAGTTGGTGGGTTTTCAGGTCTTAGTTATGAAACCCATTATAATATTACTACTCCCCTGAGACTTCCAATCCCTTAATAAACACTCTGCCAAGGAAGTTCTGACATAGTCATCCCACTTACTCTCATCCACCATGATGGCCAAGCTTCAAAGAGTCAATTCATTCCTTTGTAGGAATTCAACAACTACCTTATCCACTAAGAAAGTTGGTGAAGTCTGTATCTCCACTCATCCAGCACCCCTTAGGGCTCTTAAGATGTAAAGAAGTACAGTAGCACCTCTGTAAGTTGATCACCCAAGGGACTGTTACAAACTGATCAACATTCATAGGTGGTCAACATAAGGAAATAAACCTACTATATACATTGAGTACATGTGGTGCATGTCTAGTCCATAAAAATTAGGTCAACTTAAGGAAGTGGTCAATGTAGGGAGGTAGTCAACTATGGAGGTTCTGCCATATTACCCTCTTAGCTCCTTCTCAGAGCTGGTCTCTCTTTCCAGGGCTGTCTACACAGAGCTGACAAGCCAAACAGTGCTGAAGATTATTAGCAAACCACCAGAAATGGGGAGAGAGGCCCAGAAAAGACTGTCCTTCACCCCTCAGAAGGAACCAACCCTGTCAACATTTTGATGCTGGTGCTTGACATTTGTCACCTCTAAGACTATGAGACCATAATTTCTGGTTTCTTGATCCAGTTTGTGGCACTTTCTTATGCCAGCCCTTGGGAAGGAAGGCACCAGGACTCAAGCTCTCTCAGACTCTCTTCACCTTGAACTTTCCATCCAGACCTGCAGCTTTTAAGGTCAGCTCTATGCTGATGACTCTCAAATTGTGTCTCTGGTCTGGATCTTTTCTTTGCGTTTCAGACTCACAAGCCCAATGGTCTTCTTGTCAACCCCACTTAGAGGTGTGGTACAGGTAAGCATCTCAAACCTGATCCATTCAACTAAGAACGTGTTAAATTTTCCCCAGTCAAATCTCTCTCCCCCTTTTCACTTCCATATCAACAGATGGCAATTCCAACCCTACAACAGTTCAATCTTTCTTTTCCTTTATCCTCCACACACAATCCAATCAACAACTTTTCTTGACTTTATGTTTAATGTAGAAGTCAAATATGTCTCCTCCTCACCTGTGCCCTCCAGCCCACTGCCCTCCAACCCCCTGGACCTCATGTCACCTTCCAGGTAGGCCCCCCCTTCACCTCACCAATCCATTTTCCACTCAATAGCCAACATGGGTTTTTTAAATGTATATTTTTAAATATAAATCAAGACATGCTGAAGACACTCCAGGGGCTTCCCATGTTATAAAGACATGCTGAACTCAGGTCTCTCACTTATCCATTCCTTGACGGCCTCTGTGAGCTCATCTCACATCCCACTTTGGGCACCCTCACTAGCCCCGCTGGCCTTTCTTTTTTGTCCCTTACACACTCTAAGTGCTTTCCCACCTCAGGGCCTTGGCATAGGCCTTTCCCTCTGCCTAGAGAACTCTTGCACTTGGCCCTCTGTGTGCTCATCATCTTCATTTATTCTCTCTTTAGAACCATGGGCCCTTCTCTCCTCACCCAAAGGCCTCGCAGGACTTCCTCACTGTCTGTCATGAACTTGATTGATTATGTCCAGGTCAGTCATCTACCCCCCTCACAACACACACACATGAATCTGAACTCCGAGAACGCAAGGACTTTACTCCTCTCGTTTTTCATCTGACACATAGCAGGCATTCAAATAAACATTTGTTGAGTGAATGAAGAATGATTACGTCTTCAGATCATAGCCCGGAAGTGTAGGGGGAACCCAATCAGAATTCAGTCAACACCCAATTCCAAGTTAAGCTTCCCCTCCCTCCACCTTTGTGGGGGCCCAGACTCTCAGACATCCCCAAGAAAGAGGGTGTTTGCTGAGCCTGTGTGGCCATAACTTTCTCTATATCAATCTCCCTCTCTGCATCTTAGTTTCCCATGTGTAAAACAAGAAAATTAATTCCAAAGGTGATACCTTCCCTCTCTAAATTCACAATTCATGCCCTATATAACATCAAGTGACTTTGACCTAGACCAGCCCCTGCAGAGGGAAGGGGAGGTCTTGGGGTTGAGAAAAACAGACCCCAAGTACAGGAGCTGAGGCAAGAAAGTGGACATGGGGGCAGGTGGAGGGAAGGAGGCCTCATGCCGCTGTGCACATCATCTTCATGAACACTTGCTAAGGTTCAATTTTACTGCTCTTTGATTCACATTTCTCTCTTCCGTTAGACTGTAAGCCCCATGAGGGCAGGTACCCTGAATGTTGTACTCACCATGGGCCTCAAACCTTTTGATCTCAGAAGGCCTTTCCATTCCAAAGGGCTTTTGTTTATACTATTACTATCTACTGATCAATGGCTGTCCCTTGGAGCAACTTGACCATGTCTGGAGACATATTTTGTTGTCACAACTTTGCCTGAGGGAATAATACTGGCACTCGGTGGGTAAAGGCCAGAAGTGTTGCTAACATCCTGCTAGGCACAGGGTGGTCCCCACTACAAAGAATTATCAGCCCCAAATGTCAATAGTGCCAAAACTGAGAAGTCTTGCTATAGGTATTCATCATATTATAAATTAAAATTGAAAAAGTAAAAACATATGCATTAGTTCATTTAAAAATGATGATAAACCCATTATATGTTAACACAAATAACTTTTTTGAACAATAACTATGTATTTTTCAAAACACAAAACCCTGGTAGAAGAGTTTATTGTTTTACTATGTACATTTTTTGATGTCTGGCTTAAGAAGACAGCTGGATTTTTGTATCTGCTTCTATAATATGTTCCAGTACGTTGTTTTGGTTAAAGTATACAAAGAAAATCCAGCCTTACACAATATCACATATGTAGTTGGAAAGCAGGAGAGTGTTTTAGTAACCTTTTTCAAATCATCGTGCATATTCTTCCTTACTACACCACAACTCAACAATGATGGTTTCTCTTTTTTTTAATTTCAGAAAATGTGGGGAGCACAAGTTTTTCTGTTACATGGATGAATTGTGAATGGAGGTTTCTTTTTTTTTTTTTTTTTTGAGACGGAGCCTCAAGCCATCCCCCTGGGTAGAGTGCCATGGCATCACAGCTCATAGCAACCTCCAACTCCTGGGCTCAAGCGAGTCTCCTGCCTCAGCCTCCCAAGTTGCTGGGACCACAGGCGCCCACCACAACGCCTGGCCATTTTTTGGTTGCAGCCATCATTGTTGTTTTGGCGGCCCGGGCTGGGGATTCGAACCCGCCACCTTAGGTGTACGTGGCTTAGCCGATTGAGCCACAGGCGCCGAGCCCGAATGGAGGTTTCTTAAAGGTCAGTTACATGTAGCATCTGAAACCACATCCACGAACTTTTCATATTCATTTATTTTAAAATCCATTGGTCTGGAGCCAAGCAAGGTGGCTCATGCCTGGAATCCTAGCACTCTGGGAGGCTGAGGCAGGAGGATAGCCTGATCTTACAGGTTCAAAATCAGCCTGAGCAAGAGTGAGACCTTGTCTTTAAAAATAGCCAGACATTGTGGCAGGCACCTGTAGTCCCAGCTACTTGGGAGGCAAGAGAATTGCTTGATCCCAAGAGTTTGAGGTTGCTGTGAGCTATGAAGCCACAGTTCTCTACCAGGGGCAACAAAGTGAGACTTTGTCTGAAAAAAAAAAAACAAAACCATTGATCTGTTCTGCACTTTGAGTGGATCTTTTACCTGTGTGTGATTTTGTGACATCACGTGCTATGGGTTGAACTGTGTCTCCTCAAGAAGTATATGTTGAAGTCCTGAACCTCAGTACCTCAGAATGTGGCCTCACTGGGAAAAGAGGTCGTTGGAAATGTAATTAGTTTTGTTAAGAGGAGGTCATATTGGAGTAGGGTGGGTCCCTAATCGGAAATAACAAGTGTCCTTAGAAAAAGGAAATTTGGACATAGTCACACACAGTGTGGAGAAGAAGGCAGAGGTCAGGTGACATACCTACAAGACAAGAAACACCAAGTTTGGAGGCAAACCCCAGGGAGAGAGAGGCATGAAACAGACCCTCCCTGCCAACTCTTTGACCTTGGACATCTGGTCTCTAGAACAGTGAGAGAATAAATTCCTGTTGTTTAAGTCCTCTATCGTGTACTAATTGTTACGGCAGCCCTCTGAAACTAACACATCATGTATTAGTTATTTTGAAAGTAGTGATTCATTGAATTAGCAGATATTCTGAACGTTGAGACATTTTATTATACAACGTGTGCCAAAAGTTGCTTTGTTAACAGCATCACAGGTCTCATTAGAAAACCGTCATGGTCCCAGTGACAGGTATAAATTCTCTAAAAATTCCAATTTCCACTTGAAAACTCAAGATAGATCATTGGCAACAAATACAGTTGTTTAGTTGTTTTTCTTTCTTTTTTTAAAGGGTCACTCTGTCACCCTGAGGTTGAGTGTCCTGGCATCATAGCTCATGGCAACCTCAAACTCTCAGGCTCAAACGATCCTTTTGCTTCAGCCTCCCAAGTAGCTGGGACTATAGACACCCGCCATATACCTGGATAATTCTTTTTCAGTGGAGACAGGGTCTCACTCTTGCTCAAGCATGTCTCCAACTACTGAGCTCAAGCAATTCACCTGCCTACTCCCAGAGTTCTAGGATTACAGGCATGAGCTACCACACCCAGCCACATAGTTGCTTTTCTTAAAGCATCAGGCTCATTTGGTTTATTTCAAAGAAAATATCTACCAGACACCCAAGTCTGAATAACTATGGTCTGAGTAATTTTTTCAAGCAGCCACCTGAGTGTGTCCCTCCAGGCAGCCATCAGCCTCTGTGTGCAGTGGAGGGCTTTATGTGTGCCCCCAGCTACTCCCACAGATCACTGAAGAGAGGTCTACTTCAGGGTCAAGAGTTAATAAGCTTAATTCGTTCACTTGTTTTGTTTTGTTTGACTCTGAGTGTGCAGCACGGAGAGTGTGATGATCCTAGCACAGAGGGGGCCACCGCCTGGGTTTGGGTTAAGGCTCCAGCAGCTTTGCCCGCTATTGCTTTTGTATTATCTTGTATTATTGGTGCAAATGTTGCCACAGTGAAAAGGGGAAATCACGTCTTAGTGTTCCTATTACAATATCTCTGACTTCACAGGTCTCCTGCTAGGGTCTCAGAGACTCGACCAGGGGTTCTAGACACGCTGTGAGAATCACTGCCTTTCATTCATTTGTTGAATGAATGATGGATGAAAGGAAGGAGGGAGGGAAAGAGGGAAGGAAGGGGGAAGAAGGGAGAGGGAGGGAGGGAAGAAAAAGAGACGGTGAGTCAAATGGAGGGACCCACCCAAATAGAACCATCCTTCCCAGGAAGAAATGAATGCATAGAATGTCCCATGCAGGAAAGAGCGAACGTGCCAATCCCCACCCTTCCAACCCTTTAAATTTCCATCCATCTTAACCCACGTGCTGACTTCCTTCTCAAACTCAGCTGACCCTCACCCAAGTGGGAATAAAGGCTGCTGTTGCCCACACGGAACCTGGACCTGTTTCCTTTTGTTTACGTTTTGGAATAATCTTTCATTTTCCATCTTTGACCTCTCAGAGGGAAGGCCCATTTACTTCTGCTGTCAGCTTTCTCAATCATCTGAAAGGTTGAACCCTGCGTAACTGGACGTTCAGCTGAAGGGAGCTGAGTAAAGAAGGCTCTGACGCGGGTTTGCCCCATCCTAGGCAGACGGTTCTGCACATGCGCATTGCCACTGAGTTGTGTCCTCCGAGGGGCTCAGTGAGAGCGTCTTAGGACCACTCCCCAAAGAACCTGAGCTCAAAGAGCTCATGGTCTTAGGATAATTTTATGACAAAAGGAAGAAGAGAAAGAAAGATTGTTTTAATCTTCAGTATATGAGGGAAAATAGCCATCATAGTTTATCATCTTAGGATTAACAGGCTACTTTGAAATATTCTAAATCCTTTTTTGGAAATTTACAACAATAAGAAATGAAAAAGAAAGGAAGAATAACCTCACTAAATATTCTTATAAGGATTTAAACATAGCAAATCTAAATTTTTATTCCATGTCTTCCTGGTTTGAAGATATACATACTTAAAATTCTGGATACAATTAAATTCTCATCAACTGTCATGCACAAACCTGGTACATATGTGTCTTATAAACACTGACTTCAGATCCCAAACACATCTCTACTTAATTCTAGCTTCTCATTATTTCTGATATCACTTCTCATGCTTGTAATACCTGAAGGAATTTTTGAAACCCTTAATGGCTCACAATTTTTTGAAGATCATCTTTTTTGATCCATAATAGCAAAAGAGTTTGATTTTTAGATTTATAAGCATGAATTAGAATGAGCAGTCCAATAATGCTTTTTAAAAATTTCTACATCAGGCTCAGTGCCCATAGCTCAGTGAGTAGGGCACCAGCCACATACACTGAGGCTGGCAGGTTCCAGCTCAGCCCAGGCCTGCTAAACAACGACAACTGCAACCAAAAAATAGCCAGGCGTTGTGGCAGGTGCCTGTAGTCCCAGCTACTCAGGAGGCTGAGGAAAGAGAATTGCTTAAGCCCAAAGAGTTTGAGGTTGCTGTGAGCTATGATGCCACAGTGTCACATAGTGAGACTCTGTCTCAAAAAAAAATTTTTCTACATGAGGTATTTCCTTCCAATCACCTTTAATTGACACCTGTCTTTTCATATTTCCACTTATAAACTATAGCAAGTCAATGCTGGTGTGCAAGTATTATAAAAGATGAAAGAATACTGTTAGATTCTTTAAGCAAAACAGAATAGCCTAGGTTCTCATCCCCAAATGTTGCATGATAAAATCCTTCCTGTTGAATGACTAACTACACGAGAATACAATATTTCCTTTTTTCCCCTAGAAATACATTGTTTATTCATAGACGATTCATCTAGGATATTGTCATCTGAAGACTCATAGTCTGAGATTTCACTTATATGATCAATGTCACCATCCTCCCTAACTCAAGACCAGAGGGATACCATCTGTCTCACTGCATTCCTTTTCTGAATCATCCAGTAAAACCTTTTCCTCTGTCAATTTCCTTCTCTTTGTCATGAGGAAGGGGAAAAAAAAATTCTCATTTCTGAGTTGTGTTTGAAGAAAGTAAGATGATGTCTCTCGTCTTTTTTTTTTTTTTCCAATTTGAAAGCAGTCACCGTTTATTAACTGACCAGATTACAAAAACAATCAGGGCAGCTACCTGCGTTCATTCTTCCAATAAACCTATTGACTTGGTCTTCCCTGTTACCAGCGTCTCTACCTTCTACACAGTGGGTTGTCTTTTTCTTCATTCCCCCTGTGGAGATGATAACTTGAAGGGCCACAAGAAGTTATTTGCTTCTTTGAAGCGTTTTCCAACAGTATAGATCTCATGAATCAGACCCTCCATGCAGATGATGCCATATTTACCAAGAGGTCATGCAATCAAACTGTTATCAGTCTATGCAATTCGCTTCTTGTTGATTTTGCTGTAACCATGCTTATAGATAGCTCATTTACTGACTTCAGATTTGGGTACTCCCATGCAATATACGGTTACAATCCTCAGCATGTTAATGGAAGCCTTGTTGAGTTTAACAAAAGTTCCATTGAAGATCTGGCGAAGCCAAAGAAGCTGCAAGACCTTTCAGACCTGTGGACTCACCCCATTGACACCTCTGATCCTGATGACAAATGCCAATTTGGGTTCTGCAGGTACATAGAAGTTGCCAGCTTTTCCTGCCATCCTAGCCATCCGAATCTCAGTTCTGTGCATCTGCCTGTATTCTTTATGATAATGCTTAGCTTTTTCATGGACAAGCTTCCTCCTTGCCTTTCAAGCATCTTTTGGGCACACTTCTTTCTCAGATGTTTGATCTTCAGCTCTGCGAAATTCTTTCGCCTTTTCGTAAGGGTTTCTGGCACAGCAAGAACTTTCTTTTTCTTCTCTTCGACACCCTCCATGGTTCCAGCCAGAAAAGAGCTCCAGTCTTTTTTAAAAATGTCTTCTCCTCAGGCTCGCCACTTGTGGCTCCAGTGGCTAAGGCGCCAGACACATATACCTGAGCTGGTGGCTTTGAATCCAGCCCAGGCCCGCCAAACAACAATGATGGCTGCAACCAAAAAAAAATAACCGGGCATTGTGGCAGGCGCCTGTAGTCCCAGCTACTTGAGAGGTGGAGGTAGGAGACTCGCTTGAGCCCAGGAATTGGAGGTTGCTGTGAGCTGTGATGCCATGACACTCTACCCAGGGTGACAGCTTGAGGCTCTGTCTCAAAAAATAAATAAATAAATAAATAAAAATAACTTCTCTATGAATCCCCAACAATAAAAAAATATATATCTTCAGACAATGCAATATTTTGGGCAACTGTATTAGTTTCATGTTTTTCCTGTAAAAAATCACCACAACCTTAGTAACTTAACACAACACATTACCTTACAGTTCTGGAGATCACAAGTCCAACATGGGCTAAAATCAAGTTTTCACCAGTGCTATATTCCTTGTAGGGGCTCTAAGGAAGAATTGTTTCCTTGCCCTTTTCAGCTTCAGGAGGCTGCCCACTGTCCTTGGCTTACGGCTGTATCCCTCCACCTTCAAAGCCAACAATGGCTGCATCACTCTAGTTCTCCACTTTAGAATACACCTCCTTCTCTGACTCTTTTAGGCATCCTTGTGATTACATTTTGTTACCCAGATAATTCAGAAGTGTCCTATCTCAAGGTCCTTAACTTAATCACATCTGCCAAGTCTCTTGCCAGGAAAGTTAACATATGGTACTTACAGGTTCCAGGGATTACAATATGGACATCTTTGAGGGGGGTCATTATTCTGCTTACCCCAGCAACACAATAATAAAATCATAAGTTGCACGAGGCCAGGAGTATGAGATCATCCTGAGCAAGAGCAAGACCCTGTCTCTACAAAAAACGTAGAAAAATTAATCAGGGCTCGGCGCCTGTGGCTCAATCAGCTAAGGCGCCAGCCATGTACACCTAAGATGGCGGGTTCGAATCCCCAGCCCGGGCCCACCAAACAACAATGATGGCTGCAACCAAAAAATGGCCGGGTGTTGTGGCAGGCGCCTGTGGTCCCAGCTACTTGGGAGGCAGAGGCGGGAGACTCGCTTGCGCCCAGGAGTTGAAGGTTGCTATGAGCTGTAATGCCATGGCACGCTGCCCAGGGGGATAGCTTGAGGCTCCGTCTCAAAAAAAAAAAAAGTAATCAGATGTAGTGGTTCATGCCTGTAGTTCTAGCTACTTGGGAGGCTAGAGTAGGAGACTCACTTGAGCCCTGGAGTTTGAGGTTGCAGTGAGTTGTAATAATGTCGCTGCAGGTTGAACTGGGCAACAGAGCAAGACTCTGTCTCAAAAAAAAAAAAAAGAAAAAGAGAGAGAGAGAGAAAAGAAGGAAAGAAAACCAGATGATACAACAGTGAATTGTAAATCACTTTTTTAGGTGATTCCATCATTATCCCATTTTCTTATCATTTTAGTCTTTTTGTATAGTTTTAAATAGTTGCTAAGTGTTAATGAAGTAATGTCTAGGCTGAGGAAATAGCAAACATTTTCAAGAAATAGGAAAAATAAGAGCAAAAAAAGTCCATAATATTGTTCATATTTATGAATGTGTCCAATGGGACTATCTGGTAATTGCAAAATAAAGTAATGTTTTTCCATGTAAAAATACCAAGTACAACCTCTCTTTGTTTTTTGGACGTCTCTATGGAAGAATAAAAGCAATGAAATATTAACCCTTACAAATGGAACTGCTCAAAAAGAAACTGAACTAGGACATGTCTAAAGGATCCTGTTTATATACTGAGGATTAGATAGTGCTAAGCAAAAGCGCTATCCACTCCCAAATCAGAACACAGGTGCAGTGGTGTAAGCTGAAATCTTGAATTCTGAACCTCAAGGTAAAATGTGTTGAGGAAAAGTAAGTGGGTAGAGGGTGCTGTATTAGTTGGGGGGTAAGATAAGTTTATGCACTGACTTTAAGAACAAAAAAGGCATATTCCTGTATCTCATTTATATCCGAGGTGAATATTGACACTTAGCAGGTACCTCAGCTCCATGTGAAGACTCAGGGATTCAAGTTTCTTCCATCCTATGGCTCTGAGAGCCCTTGATAACGTGTCAGCCACGTGGCAGAGGTCCCAGCTGGTGGCAATGGGCAGAGCTCATAGAGAAGACCCAGCCACCCTCTCAAAGCTTAGCCCAGAGACGTGTGCATCACATTCTATCAGTGAGAACTTAGTCACATGACCACTCTCAACCACAGGGGAGGCTGGGACTTCATGGTCCAGCCACACGCCACGAAGAGGAGGAGAATGAATGTTGGCGCGCAGTTTCCAGTCCCCACCACAGAGAATGACCAGATCCTTTGATCATTGCAGACAAATTCACAGGAGTTCCTAAAAGCTAGGAAATAATGGGACTACATCCCAAAGCAGTAATTCTTCGTGTACCAAAGTTGAGAATCAGACTAACATGAAAGCTTTTCCTGATTCAACTCTACTGAATCTGACTCTCCAAGAGGAGACCCAGGCAATTAGACATTATGAATAAATTCCCAGGTGATTCTGCTATGGCTAAGATTTCCTCTTAATTAGGGTAAAAGAGGTAAAGCCAGGGTCTAAGGCAGTGATTCTCATCCAGTGTGCCCTGAGAGGATCTTAGGTAGGCTGTGAAAATTTTTAAAGATCATCAATTAAATTATTTTTGGAAGAAGTTCAAAGCACAGCAAATATATTTTTTTCTTAACTTTTTTTAATTAATAAATTTATCATTTAAGTGTGCCATGAGATAAAAAGAAAAGGTTGAAAAACACTGGTCTAAGGAGTCCCTTTCTGTAGTGAGAGGCCTTACATGGGGATTTACCTGGCTATGGTTTGTGTCCTCATGGGCTTCCTCAGATGGCATCATCTTCAGGCCTGGGATCCCCTCCCAGTCCCAGATCTGGCCCTTAGCAGGCACTGAAAGAACATTTGTTGAATTTATTAATCTTACTCTCACCACAGAAAGAGCAAGGAAGTCTTTTGAAATGCCATTAAACCAACAGGCAGAAAGCTCTGAGCATCCTTTGACTCAATCTGGTTTCAAAAACAACCTCAGAGAAAATGCATTTCCAAAGTGTCCCCTCCCATGAAGCTGGGAGGCTGAAGGGACTCCTCAGAGCTGGATGACGTGCAACTCTAGCACCACTCTCTGTGATGGCTCTGCGCACCCGACAGGTGGGACCCTCTGGAGCAGAGATTCTCCAACGCAAATGTGAAATTGCAGGACCTGCTTCAGGAGGTGTGTGTGGAGCTGAGATGCTGCATCCTGACAAAATCCCAGGCATGGTCCAGGCCTCTGCACCACAGGGTTTAAGGCCTGTACCTCTAGAAAGCAAATCAGCAGGCAAAAGTAGAGCATCTCAGAGTAAGTGCAGAGATTCTTACCTGGTGGCTGAATCCACAATTTATTCCCTCCCATTGGTTCTGCCCTATTCCCAGCCTCTTGCCCTTTGGGGAAGGGACATGTTGCTATTCCAAGCTTGAGAGTTTTATGGCATCCAAGGATGTGGCCTGGGATGAGAAGTGAAATCAGGGGCTTGGAGCCCCCTACCTTACAGAGTGTCATCTTCAAACATCCTTCGGCTAGAGCAGAGGCCTGACAAAGGCTTTTCTCAATGACCTCAAGGCTAAGAATCTTAGGTCAAGGAGCAGAAGGTTGCTCTCTCCAGCATAAAATACTGAACTAGGGTGGATTTTTCTGGGTCCTACTCATTTGCAGCTTTTAACAGACTTTATATTGGACTAAAGGTATACCCAAGTTCATGCTGAATGCATTGAATCTCTCCACTGGGAAGGACCTTAGTATCCTTGTTCAAGCATCTATTTTCCCAATTGAGGCAAACGGGCAAAAAATAACCTGCCTGAGGCCACAAAGTTAATACTATTTCCATGTTTCTGGGCTCCCAGCCTAGCCCTGGAGGTTTACCCTAGAAGTCACACTGCCTACCAGAGTTATTGGACTCTGCAAGCCCAGCCCCCTCCCTGCCTGGCCCGCAGACAGAAGGGATCATTGGCCACAGGCCATTCTGGGTCGTCCAACTTGACCCTCAAGATGCTTGCTTTGCAGAACACCCTGTTTAATGCTTTATTCCTCCCGGTGTTTCATTATTGATTCAGCCCCTCACTGCCGGGCCTGACCAAGTAAGCCGTGAGCATTTGTATAATGTCAACTTCATCAAAAATGCAGGAGCTGGGGTTTTACTCGTCTGCGCACTACCTAGACAGTTTAAGTCAATGATTGGTGGTTTCTGTGAGCCAAGGAGGGAGCTGGCAACCTGCAGGCTGGCTTCTGGTTTCTCTGCAGCCATGCTGGGCCCCCTAAGCTCCAGGGAATCTAGCAGCCCCATCTTCTGAAGGTGAAGATGAGGTCTGGGATGGGGCAATTGACAGAGATAGAGAATTAGGTAGTTAGGGGTGGTTTTTTCAAACAAGCGCCAGCCACAAGTTGAAAAACAAATTCAGCCATGCATGATTTTACTGCCATTAAATATTACAGATGAAACTCTAATGAGACAGAGAAATGTTTATTCATCCATCTATTAAAAAATATTTATTAAGTGTCTATGATGTGCTAAGCACCAGATTAACAGAGGTTAATGAGACGTACAAGGTTCTGATCCTTGCGCAGCTAAAATTCTATTTAAGAAAGAAAAGTCAGGCTGTAAAATGGAAATAATAATATTAAGAATTAATGTTTATTGAGCACTTGCTATGTGCTAGGTATTATCCTAAGCACTTCACATAGAGATTGGATCTATTTTCAAGGTATTCTTTAAAGTCAATATGTATCTCTGGGAGGGCTAGGCAAGTGGATTGCTTGAGCTCAGGAGTTCGAGACCAGCCTGAGCAAGAGTGAGATGCCCCATCTCTACTAAAAATAGAAAAACTAGCCAGGGGTGGGGGTACTTAAATGTAATCCCAGATACTTGGGAAGCTGAGGCAGAAGGATCTCTTGAGCTCAAGAGGTTGAGGTTGCTGTGAGCTATGATAATGTCAAGGCATCATCTACCTGGGCAAGGGAGTGAGAATCTGTCTCAAAAAAAGAGCCCATATGTATATCTGCTAATAGAAAAAAGACAGAAAGGAGAAAACACTAATAGACATCATCCATCCTAGACTGTACGTTTATGGAGAACTTTTATTGTCCTCTTTTGGCTAACCTGAATTAACTAAATTTTCTTTAAGTCTGGTGCAATAAGGGAAGAGAATTAAAGGGCAGAAAAAGTAGGTTCATGTGTTGCAACCTCAGAGAAACCAGGCAGAGAGCCTCTAAGTGATCTCATTTGCTGCCTGATGTCTTCAGGCTCAGAGTAGACATGGCAAGGCGCTGGGCTCCTTCTGCCCCTCTGGGTTCTGTCCTAGCTTAGAAATCCACTGCCTCTTCCTCCCTAGAGAACAGGGTCACTGGAGAACCAGGAGGCTGCAGCCCAGCAGTGTAAGGCCTATAGTCAGGGCTGGAGGAGGAGAAGGAGAGCCAAGGCATCTAAAGATTGAGGCCCTGAAAGGAATCCACTCCTGAAATCCTCCAGCGGGGCACTGGAGCTACAATCTCTCCTGGGCCGGATTCAGCTTCCCTACTGGTGAAACTCCAGTCCCGATCCTGGCAGCGAGGATGCTGGCCGGCCCTAACCCACCTCTGCCCTGGCCAGAGAAATGGAGGACAATAGCCATCCCACTGTCTGAAAGTCCTTATGCACCAAAGGCCCTATCTGGCTCTGGGAGGGCATGGTGGATGGTTGCCCCAGGATGACAGTGATAACCCCATAAGAATAAATCACACTTGGGAAACTCTAGCTCTGAGCTCTTTACTCATGGGGAGGCCTGACACTGAACACTTCACATTTCTTAATTCATTTAATCATCATCATCATTTTACCAGTAAGAAAACGGAGGCCCAGAGAGGTCAAGCCACTTGCCTAATGTCACACAGCCAGGGAGTGTCAGGCTGGGACACTGACGGAGATCCCATACCCTAACCACTCTGCTACACAGTCTCCATTCACAGGCTGGCATCTTTGGGAACACCACCTCAGAGGCCCTCCCCCCAGGACTGGCACAGAAGGAGGATAGCAGCTCTGGACCCTGAGGAGGCAGGAGAACAAGTGTTCGTGTGTTAGGCAGGATCCCAAATGTCGGCTTACCTCTCAGGGTCTCTGTTACCTCAGCCCTGTAATGGAGATGTAATGCCTCATATTTCAGATGTCCAGGAAGGTTCTTCTCAACACAGACAATTTACTAGTGTTGACTGAACACGGGGCCAAGCAGATCCCATACACTATTTAATCTTTGTAACACCTAGGCCACCATGATCTTCTGCACTTTACAGATGGGGAAACAAGCTCAGATAGGTTCCATGACTCCCCAAGTTACAAGAAAGAAGCAAAGTCAAGGCGCGAACCCAGTCCTCCAAGGGCACAAGCCCCAGTCTCAGCCCACCGGCCATATGTGCCACCTCTGCCTCCAATGACACGATGCTTGTCAAGCACTTGGCACTGTTCATAGCTCACAAGAGCCCTCAAGGAACCAGGGCTCCTATTGCTGTTGCTACAATGAGGAAAGAGAAAATGCATGCACACCTAGTGCTGTGCCTGACACACTAGAAGCCTCCGGTAACCACAAGGGTTAACAATTCAAATAGTCACAGAAATACCAAGGCCACCTGCAGCAGCCAAGGCCTCTTTGCCTCTTTTTTTTTATTAAATCATAAAGCAATATACAAATGTAATCCATCCCTATTAAGGCACCACTGTCATATTTTAAAGACCTGGAAAAAATAGTACTTCGTTTTATATGGAACCAGAAAAAAACACAAATGGCCAATACAATTTTTAGAAAGAAAAACAAATTTGGAGACATCATGTTAATAAAGCATTTTTTTGAGAATTAATTGGCTATAGGAAATTTAGAAGAAAGAGCATTGTATATCTTATTATTTTGAAATTATATGCTACATAAATAATAAAATTTGCGATACAGTCATGCATATAAATAAATGCAAAGATTTGAAAGGTAATTCTGCAATGAGCAATCAAATGGCCTCAGTAATTCACCCTTGTGTTAGCTTCCCTTCTGCCCTGTCTCAGACTTGATTTGCCTCAACCCTGCCCCATACTAATGTGGGCAGAACCAGAAAAGTCTGATAACATCTTGTTCATGTGTCTAAATTAGTCCTTTGAAATAGGACATGACTGAATTATTATATTTTTCCCTGTAAAATATAAAAATTAAAATTACCTAGACATAAATGAAGGGGAAATGGGAAAAGTGAAAGGAAGCAGTATACAAGTCTTTGATGTGTCCGATTAGAAGTAAACTCTTCTCTTGATCTCTGCCTCCTGTATCAAGTCCAGTACTTTGTACTTCTATTGTGGTAGGAACACACACAAGCACACACACCTATTATCTGGAGATAAAGGGTTTCAAATTTTCTCAAAGTCCCTTAGAAAGTCAAACAAATAAATAATTACAATAAAGCACAAAGAATCCTGTGACATTGGAATGGAGTTATTCACAGTAGAGACTGTCTATCAGAGAGTGCTTTCCCTTTCAGCTGAGTTTTGAAGGATAAGTAGGAATTAGGTGACTGTCAATAGAAAAATATATATTTTAGGGAAAAGGAAATTATGCAAAATTTACAAATGTAAGATAGCATCATACTTTTGGTATGGTTGGAGTATATGCTATACCTAAGGAAAGAGCAAGCAGTGAGACTGGAGAAAAAGGGTTAGCAGTGAGACTAGAGAAAAACTAGATCACAAATGTCTGGATGCCATTTGAGTATCCTAAGTTTGGACTCCACCTTGAAAGGCACAGAATATAAATCTCCTCTTTTTATGTATAAAGTGGTGTGTTCTGATAGAAATGTAATGCTAGCCATTTGTGTAATTTTAAAAAAAGTAAAAATATAAATGGATGACACTAGTTTTAAGAATATATTTTATTTAATCTAACACATGCTAAATTTTACTATTTCAACATATAATCCACTATATAAAACATTGATGGGATATTTTAGATTCTTTCTTTCCCACTAAGTCTTTGGAATCATGTTTTTCACTACTAGAACCTCCCAATTTGGACTACACATGTCAAAAGCTCACTAGCCAATTGTGGCCAGTGACAACCATATTGGGCAGCACAGGTCTAAACTGTAGAGGACGGTCACCAGGACCACACAGTGTGTGAACACAGCATGGTTACCCATTCTGAGTGAAGCTCAGACTTTGGCAACAACAGCATAGCCACTGAACTACATTTTAATTATTTTTACTCATTTTTAAATCCAAAGTGAGTCCTTCCTCTCAATACTGGCGAGATACTAAGTCTTTCCAGAGGGAATCTGGCAACCACAAAAACTAGACAGCACAGATCTGAACTGGAGAAGGTGGTGACAGGCCAAGGAGCTGCTGTCAAAGAAGCTACTTCTTTTCAGCAAAGGCTGTCAAGCTTATTTAGCTTTGGCTGTACTGCAGAGGATTTTCTGCCATCAGCTGGGGATGGGAGATTTTTTCATGGTCATTAGATCCAGTTAGAATCAAGGATCAAAAGTAACTAGTGAACTAAAACAGAGGCTCAGTAAGTAACTTACCAACCCACCCAACTCACTGTCACACAGTTCCATACAGAACTTTGTCCTTTCTGTGGAAATGGAATTACTCTTAGTGAGAAAAATGCTGCAGCCTTCACCTGTAAACCTGACAGCTTACCAAGAAAGCAGAAAGAAATTGAATCTGGTGTGGTAGAGTGGGACTTTCAGCCATAGCCTTTTATATTCATCTAGGTAGAATAAGTAGAGAGAGAAATGACTCAAAGACTAATATTTTTAAGAAAATTAATAAAGTGATCTTTTCCTTTTTGCAAATGTCAACGATCACATATTACAAAATAATAAAAATTTAAAATACTGACAAAATTTTAATATGGACATCACTTTTTTTTCTTTCCTTCTTAAGTTCCTCTTTCCCCAGTAATGATGTAGTCAAGTAACTAACACAAGATGATATGACATGCTTCTTTCCAAGAGTCCCTTTTTATTTTTCAGGACTTTGTCTGAGGAAAAGCTATAATTAAGCATTGTATATTTGGTAGAATGGCTTTGAGATTTAAACACCAATTCTGAGCAATAATGTGGATTGAATCATTTAATGCTAAATCATATATTTCTATAATCTTTCTGGAAATTAGGCAAAACATTTATTTGTTAAATAATACTATGTTTATTGGGATTAATTCAATTCTATAGCATCTGGAAGTAATTTCAAGTGAAACATTGAGCAGCGGGTGGAAGAAATGCCTTTGGAAGAATGACAGGACCAAATTAAGCAATTCTCACTCAGAGGATGAAGAGTCACAATGAACTATAGAAGCAGAGAATGGGCTTTAAAGTTTAACAGATAAGGGTTGAAATTTCAGCTCTTCCATTCACTAGCTATAAATTCTTTGGCAAATTCTCTGAGCACTAGCATCTTGTTTATAGGTGTGGGACATAATAGCTGCCTCATAAGGTTGGTTGGTTTTAACAATAATAACATTTTAAAGGACTAGTACATATTATTTACCTTTTATCAAATAATTTCACTGGATCTAAATAAGTATTGATGATACTTCTGATGACAGTGATGACAAAAGACGATGAAAATGATTGTGTTTTGAGTGCTTACTCTTTGCCATGCTAAGCACTTTACCTTAGGTACCCTCATCGACATGAGCAAACAAAACCTCTCCTTAGATTTCCATGTTCTCTTCCAATTACCACATCATACTTTTGGCCCTTTTCACCACCTCACCACCAAGTGTTTCAAAGAAATTGTATAAATATAAATATAAATATAAATATCTTTATTCTTTCACTCCCATTCACACAGCCTACTCCTATATGAGTTCAATATGTGCCAAAATTAGTGGATTTGTTTCACTTCACAACTTACTTTAGTTATTCAGCACACTTCCTGTACTAAAGAAAATGGAAGCACTTTCTTCTTTTTATTTCCATAAGAATTCATCTTCTCAGTGTTCAAATATTGGGATTATTTCTATTATAATTCAGAGCTCTCTCCCCTTTATCGTATACTTCCATCTCATATTGTTGTTATCCTACATTCTGATGACTTGCAAATAGTTCCAACTTAAGACTTCTATTCTCTGAGCCAGAATGTTCTTATTTCATTTCATAGTTAACATTTCTACTTGGCTGTTTTATAGAAATTTTAAAATGAAATTTCCAAAACTTGATTTTTTAAAAAAAGTTATGCTTGTCTTCCAGTTTTGTCTAAATCAGTTCATTCAACAAAATTACAGGAACTAGAGTTGCTGAAGGATTTTTAATTCCAGGGCTCAAGATAGTACAGTACAAACCAAAGTTAACACTTAAAATTTTTGTCCTTAATGTGTATGGACATGATAAATGTCATGTATTCCTTTTTAAACTTTGATTTTCTATCCTCTACTGCATATAAATTCGTATGGTCAACTAGCACTTTTGCTCTTAAGAGCATGAATACTTCCTTATCTTGCTCCGTTTACCAATTTAGCACACCACTCAGCCAACCACTTGGCCTTTACTTTTACAACAATATCCAGTAGCCTTGATTCATATTCCCATAAATAATATTTTATGTCTATTGTTAAAAGACCATACGTTGAGTTATGCATAGTCCTAACATATAACTTGTAACTTATATATGGTAACTGCATTAATAATTATGTTATACTAGCAACTTTTTTTCTGCTAAATTCACTATTGGAGTATTGCTCAAATTCTGCTTACATAATTCATTCCTAGAGTAATACCTGAAGTGAATTTGCTAAATGGGATCCTTTTAGTACTTCCAGTAACCTTGGATAAGATCCAATAATGCCTCATGCTTAATGCTCTGTATATGGGTTGTGGTACAGAAAGATTCCAAGGTAGGAGTTAAAAGAATCAGGCTATTGGCCAAAAGCTGGAAATCTATTGTTAGCAAATGTTTTCATCACCATCCCACTTACAATAATTCATAGAACCTTGATGAGGGTACGTGACAGATGATGATAGCTTCTTACTCTAGCTCTTTGGCTTTAAACATTCACATTAATCATCTGTTCAGCATCCTTATCACCTAGGTCTCAGTAATGTAGCCATGTTTAGGAATATTCTTTGGGATATTTAACTTTCTTTTTTCGTTTCAGTCAGTAAAATATGTATGAGGGTAGAAATACCTGCCCTGAAGAACTTTATTGTCTAGTACACATGTAGCATGGGACAAACATAAACAAATGAGTGAAAATGTAAAGTATAAAATGCTATATTCACTGCCCACATGACTGTAATGGAGGAATGGAATCCTTTAAAAAAAAAAAAAAAGAACATCATTGTAAAAGATATTAATAAAATGAGAAGAAGTGTTTCTCTCTCAGTCATTTTTTACTCCTAGCTATTTTATTTAGCTATTAGTTTAAGCCATAACCACTCAATGTGATCTATTTGGGCTACAATACTTTGATAAACATTTCTGTTTAATACAGTAAGAGGTGATGACTGGGTACTGCTCACACATACCTTTAGGTGTTGTTATCCTGCCAGGCTAATGCCATAACTCACACGAGAAATGATTGTGCTTTTCTTTACTAGTAATTGTCTATAAATACACTGTGTTTACAATAACAGCACAATATTAATAGTAAAGCCATTTGGAATTTAATTTTAAATAATGTTTATATGGGGAGAAGCACAAATATAAAGTTTTTTTTAGCAATTATAAAAAATAAAGATTATGCTCCTTAGTATTATAAAACAAATCCATGGGCTAAGATGTGTACATGTCTAAAGTTATATGCCTAGTGATATGCTTGTGCATGCCATTTAATTAATAAATATATACTGAATGAATAGCTAGCAAGCAAGATAACACTGTCCCAGTGGAAGAGTCCTTAAAAAGCATAGTGGAGTAAGTTAAGTTTAGCTCCACAAGCATTCCCTTGATGGCACCAGGTAGATGTGATCTCCATTCCAGAGTTTACAGTCTAGGGAATTTAATTGGACCAGAAAGCATGAATACAATTTCAACATGGGAAAATGAAGAAAAGTTATTCTGGGTGGCAGGAACAGCATTAATAAAAATAAATAAGTGAGAATATGTGGGGAATCTAAGATACATATAAAAGAGAATAGTTAAAAAATAAGACTCCGAAAATAATTGTTGGTAGGGTTTGGAAAATGAAAGACAGGAGATGATAGAGGTTATATTACCACATAAGCATCAAGGCCAGGAGTAATGAGAGCCTGATTATAGTGGGAGAAGCAAAGAGGACAGTGGGAAAAAAAGAGAAAAAAAATTGTATATTTTCAGTAGATTCCATTAATTTAATTTTGATTCTTATGATAGTTTTCCATGACCCACGTAGGACTTATGAATTTTAACTATGTTCTTAGTGAGTATTTTGGCATAAAAAGAAAATGTCTCACTAGATATATCCTATCTATGATATACTTTATCTCTTTTTATGTAAACTAGCCACTTGTAGCACACTGGTTTCCACTATTAAACTAGTGCTATCTGAAATAGCATTTATCTATGACTATATAATAAATTATAAAAAAAAGTATTGTTAAGTACTGTTAAGTATTGTTAAGTAAAATTTAAATAAACAACCTCTATTAAGTTACAAGAAAGATTTAAAGCAAGTCCTGTTTTCAGCATGTGCTTTGTAGGATCAATAGAGGCAGGCTGGCACAAGGCAAGTCAAATAGTATTAGTGAAAGGGACTAGTTTTAAACAATATTTGAGATTTAGTTATTAGAATAGGTTATTGTTAAGGGGAAAAATAGTGTCCTTAAGGGGTAAAAATTTACATATTTTGGTTATTTTACAACTCTATTTTTCAAGTCTTCTTTTTTTTTTTATTGTTGGGGATTCATTGAGGGTACAAGAAACTAGGTTACACTGATTGCATTTGTTAGGTAAAGTCCCTCTTACAATTGTGCTTTGCCCCCCAAAAGGTGTGGCACATATCAATTCTTCAAGTTTTAAGTGGATAGAGGTTATATTACCTATATAATAAATAACTCATTAGAGTGACACCCACTAAACACAATATTGCAATTGTGACTGTAGGTCACATAGTCAGTTGGATAATTATTTTCATCAGGAAAATCCCCAGTAGATGTTGATTACTTTGTACTACTCATTCATTCATTTGGTATTTTCTTAAATATGTATTAGTTACTTAATAGGCTCCTGTGAGACATTAACAGTAGAAAACTGAATAATCTTCCTGTGTTGCAAATGCCAGAATTTCCTTCTTTTTAAAGGCTGAATAATATTCCAATTTATATATACACTATATATTTTTAGCCATTCATTCACTTTTGAGCACTAAGATTGAGTTCTTAACTTGGCTATTGGAAGTAACGCAGCCAGGAACAGGGGAGAGCAGATAAAATCCTTTGGAAATATACCCAGAGGTGGGATTGTTGTTTTATTTAGAAATTCTATTTTCTCTTTGGAGAAGCTTCTATACAGCTTTCCATAATAGTTGTACTATGTTACATTTCCACCAACAGCATAACAGGGTTCCTGAAAGGAAACCAAATTAAACTCACAGAAACAGAGTAGAATGGGGATTATTAGAGACTGGGGCGGGAACGCTAGTCACAGGGTACAAAGGCTCAATCAAAATTGAGTAGTACATATTTGGATATCTATTGACTACCACTGATAACAGTATATTGTATATTTCAAAATTGCTAAGATAGTAAATTTCAAGTGTTCTCACCATAAAAGAAGTGTTTAGATGTGTTTAATCATTCTGCATTTTATACATATGTCATAATATCACCTAGTACTCTCTAAATACAGGGGAACTTTTGTAATTTGACAACCAAGGGACTGTAACAAACTGATGAGGATATGGAGATGATCAACAGAAGGAACCAGGTGTACTGCACTGATATGTTCATGTGTGGCGCATGTCTGATCTATGCAGGTTAGGTCAATTTTAGGAGGTCGTCAAGGGAGGAATGTCATCCACTATGGAGTTTCTACTGTATATAATTACAGTTTGAAATTTACAATGAAGATTTTAACTTAAAAATAATAATATTCATGTCCTGAAGATAAACACAGAGAACAGTAAAGACTATTTTGTATTATGGGAGCAGAGAGAATAAACTCAATCACATTTAAATATCAACATCTACTGTCCTCTCTCAATGACTTTTAAAATATGTTATTTTAAATTTTTTATTACATTTATATTTTTCTATTTCTCAAAATTAGTGTAAAGGGCTGTAAGTGAAAAATTTTTTTCATTTTTCCTCTGTTATCACCTCCATATCTTTAAGTAGTATGAATACGTGCCTATTAAAAAAATACTTTTTAATGACTTAATGTCTATTCTTTCTTATATATAACCTCATTTCTTCTCTTAATGCAACTCTTCCATTTGGTTATCTATCTTTTTTTTTTAACTTCAAATAATTCCATTAATTATTTGTCTTTTGCCTTATGAATTTCATGACATCCCCTTTGGGAGTGGAGAACTTTAGGGCCCTTACTCTTTCCATCAGATCCCCCTGCTTTCTCTTTAATTGTCATTGTAAAGGTTTATGACAGATATATCCTATTATATAATGAGTTTTACAGTTTGCTCTAACTGTATTCCTAAAGTTGAAAGATCAATAATTGATATTCTCATCATTGACTATAAATAGTATGAGTTAAGAATAAAGTTGTAGGGCTATGCAACTTTTCTCTCATAATTTCAAGTCATATACCCTCTGCTACTGAAAGAGAATGTTCTGTGGATTCATTCTTACTTCTCTTACTGCTTAAAATGAAGGCACATGCTAATTTCATATTTTATACCACAAGTTTCTTACTTGATGCCTTAATTCACTATTGGTAATAAAAATATTTGGTTCCTCATCTTTCCCTCTTTTTATATGTTACTTGAAGACTATTTAATTCTCAAAAAACCCATGAAACGTTTTGGTTTAGTTTTCTCATCATTTTTAAATGTATAATTCTAGAATACAGAGTGTATAGAAACTACTGAAAATGTCAACATTTTAGGCTTTCCCATTCATTGGAATATATATTCTCATTCGTAATAACCAGATTACACTGGATTTCTTTTGTTAAATCAAAATTACTATTCTGAAAAATGATTATGCCAGCATATTCAGTTCCTATTCCAATTAATTTTGTATAGATTTTTTTATTAAGTCATATATACATAGATAATGAATATATTTATGTCTTTGTGGGATTCATTGTGTTGATTATTTGTACAAATTGGAATGCTTACATCCTATTAATTAACATAGCTTTCACCTCATTTACTTAATCACAATGTTAAGACATTTGTGTTCTACACTTGATAGATTTTCCAGATATCTTATAGCATGACTCTATGTGCTTACTGGAGGTCTTGGGTGCATCCAGATTACTTGGAGCTGAGAGGGCCTTGAAGAGAAATAGATTTTATTTTTAGAGCAGTTTTAGGTTTGCTGAAAAATTGAGTGGAAATTTTCCATATGCCCCACGCCCCACACCTACTTAGAGTCCTATTTGTTTTGACAAAGTGTGGTAAAATGAAAGATGATGGAAGGAAAGAAGGATGGAAGGGAGGGAATTTCTTGGTCTTTGCTCTGAGAAAATAACACTTACTACTGAAAGTTTAAGCTTATTCTTTAGTCTAATGTTCAGTAGAAATGCCATTTTCTCCACTATTTGCTTAAGATGGTGGCAGAGAGTAGCTGTCTAGAATATTCTTTATAATTTCAGGAGGTACATTTAATTGGGTTCAGCCAATCTGCCAGATATTTTACATGCATTAACTATAAAATACAAAATACCCAAATATATATTAAGTAATGTTATGTTCTGTTTTCAGGTGAAATTAAAACATTATCCAAACTGAATTTGAACTTAGATTTCTCTAAAACCAAAGTTCTTTTCACTATTTCAACATGCTTTTATACAGTATGCTAAACCAAAATGATATTACAATTATGTTGTTAGGAGAGGCATTAATGAATATGAATTTGTAAGGTATGTTTTTCTTTTTTTATTATATCATAGATGTGTACAGTAATGCATTTATGGGGTACAATATGCTGGTTTTATATACATTTTGAAAAATGACAAACTGGTTAACGTAGCCTTCACCACACTTTCTTAATCATTGTGTTAAGACTTTTGTACTCTACACTTAGTGGATTTGACATGTACCCTTGTTAAAATGCACCATAGATATGTTTTTCTTATTTAATTGTAATGTATTGAGAAGTTTCATTATTCCCCATCACTATCACTATGCCAAATTGCCTTATTTATGAAAAAGTCTTAGCATTAAATCAAAACAATAAATATAAGATAGTCAGTTGACAAACAGAACGACTAAAAATAAATCAAAGAATAATTTGAAAAACCAGTGATTTAGGCCTCTTGGCACATTTTTTAGAATATGTCCCTATGCCCCTTAAATTTTGTTAATTACAGAATAATTAGATTGCCCTCCTGCCATCATCACAGACACTTCTTATTGTTTTTGATTCTGGAAAACTGAGAAAAAGATGCAGCCAGCCCACCAGTGTTTTTGGCTGGGATTCAAGCTAGCTTACTCTGCTTTGCCCTTTGCAGTTTGTCCATGATGATAAAACTTTGCAAAAGTCCACTCCCAGAGTTTGAGGATCTTAGGAACTTGTGATAGAGTAAGCACACGCAGGGGCAGGAGTCAGCAAATGTATGTTCAACCCAGGACTTCGCCACCTACTAGCTGCCTGTGAAGTTTGGTTTTATCAGCTATGGGGGGGGGGGAGTATATTAACTCTTATCACATAAGAGAAATGAGTGCTGGGCTAATATATATGAACTGAATTTCCAAAAATTAAATTGTTAGACACATGTAGTTTTTTATGTTTTTTCTAACAGCATATGGTGAGCTCTATGCAGTTGAGGCCCAGTATGCCCTAATTATTTGATATCTGCCTCCCTTGATGCAATTCCAATTCCATTTCCTAGGTCTACTTGATTTCCTTGTTATAGTCTCCTGTATTCTTCAAAGCAATTTTCTTCATTCACCTAATCATTTGAAAACTCAGAATATGAGTCTTTTAGATTCTTAACATGCTCCAAAAACATATAATATTGAAGCATCATGAACTTTAATGGAAACGAGAAATGAAGATATAAGTGGAATTCTAAGACCCCTAAGAGTCATCTGTAAAAATAGCAGAGGGAGAAGAATCCCAACCATTTATATCTGTGAATGTAGTTCAGCCTTCCACTTACTGGTCTGCAAATGTAGACCTAACTGCCTCGTCAGCTTTCTTATCTGTGCAATGGAGGTCATAATACCTACCGCAGTCTATCATTGTGGGAGTTAAATGTCATTTATACATGACACATAAACACCACCTGGTACGCATATGCTACCTGGAATATAGCTGATTGTCAATATTAATTCCCATTTTCATTAGTCCTTAACCTTTAAGTTTTTCAAAGGACTTTGTAATTATTAATCCATGTCAGTGATTTTCATATGGTTGTTTTTGTAGAGAATGGAACTTTAAGTGTTTTTCACAAGCTTACACATTTTTCTTCATATTTAGTTTTTGGACTAAATCCCCATCAAGGATCTTTGTTTTTCATTTGGGACCCCATTATAAATTTTCTTGATTTTAATATATAATATATATAATATTATATGTCAAAAATAAGACCCTGTAAGATATAGGATGTTACATTATATACAGGGTGGACTCATTTGCAATTTACTATATTAAACTATTTTAAATTGCACAGGAACTTTATGTCCACCATATATATTATATGCACTATGCCTATAAACACAAAAATATCAATTAATGAGGTGAAATGATCATATGATGAGAAGGGAAGTGAAATAGAATGAAAAAAATACAGTAGATATATGTCTTCCATCATCTTAGTATTAGAAAATCAACTTTTTTGAATCACAAAAGGGGATGTCCATTCCTTACACTGTTTATGTTACTTTGACTGTATCAGTGAACATATAAAAGATCAATGCAAATAAGTATAATGTAATTTAGTTGTAATTTGCCCAAATGATCAAGTCAGTGAAAGAGCAGAAACTTGAAACCAGGTCTTCAGGTTCCAAGTGCAAAACCATCAAGTGACTTTCTTGCTCTAAACACTTCTAGATTCTGACTGTACTCAAATAAAGCAAATCTCTCATTTCACTATTCCTCTGCTTATCTATATTTCCACGCAGGCAACTATGGAGAAAGTGGGATGGAAGCTTTCAAAGACATGTCAGCAAAGGAAGGAATTTGTATCGCCCACTCGTACAAAATCTACAGCAACGCGGGGGAGCAGAGCTTCGATAAGCTATTGAAGAAGCTCATGAGCCACCTGCCCAAGGCCCGGGTGGTGGCCTGCTTCTGTGAAGGCATGACAGTGAGAGGCCTGCTGATGGCCATGAGGCGCCTTGGTCTAGCAGGAGAATTTCTGCTTCTGGGCAGGTGGGTGATAAAGAGAAAATTCACATGGAGTCAATATGAGGCACTTAGCAACATCAAAGGGTATCTCTTGTTGTTTATGGACAGGTGTTTTGAAAGCATAATCTATGAGTTGGAAGTAGAGTTTCTCCAATACTTGGTGCTTGGAGAAAATCATGGGAAAATTAGTAGACATGCCACGTGCTGATTAGTGAGTACAGTAGGAATCAAAACATGAAAATGATGTGTCCTTAAGTCCTCAAACAATGACTATAAGGAATTGAGATGGACTCTTAAATGAGTGAGTAATTCTCTTGGGAAGTAAGCATGTATAACACTTGTAGTTGCTTTTGAAAGTGATTTTGAGAGTGACTGCATAAGCTGGGTTCACGATAAATAAAGTCTATCTGGCAAGTACCCAGCCATATAATTGAAAATTTGAGACATACATGGTTGGATATTTTCAAACAGTCCTTGTCGATTCATTAAACTTTGGGTTTGAAAGTGAGGAATTGTGCTGGGTATGGAGGATCTTGCCTGTATCCTAGATTTTTGGGCAACTGAGGCAGACGGATCACTTGAGCCCAAGAGTTCAAGGTTATAGTAAGCTGTGAATGTACCACTGTACAGGAAGTCCCTGGGTTACAAATAATATAGGTTCTATGGTTTTGTTCTTAAGTTAAATTTGTATGAAAGTTGGAACAGATACATTTACCTATTACCTGTAAGAGCCTCTGTTTGTAAGCCAGATATTTGTAACTCGGGACTGCTTGTGATAGCCTCCATTTGTAAGCGTGTGTTGTATATAAGTTGAATGTTTCTAACTGGAAGACTGCTTGTACACTACTCTAACCTGGACAATAGAGAGCACCTTGTCTCTAAAAAGATAGTTCAAAAAGTGAGGAAGTGGTTTCAGAATTATTATTATTATCTTTTTTTTTTGTAGTTTTTTGCTGGGGCTGGGTTTGAACCTGCCACTTCTGGTATATGGGGCCGATGCCCTACTCCTTTAAGCCACAGGTGCCACCCCAGAATCATTTTTAAGGGATTTAAAATCTGGTATATAATGTTATATTGCAAAAGTATTATGACCTTGACTGATCACCTACATTGCTCTAGATGAGGTATTAAGATATTAGCTTCTATAGGGATTGACAATTATTAAGATAATTCATTCATTTGTACAACTCAGCCCATTCCCTATTGATGTTGCTGAATCAGTATATTAGTCAAGTTGTCCAGAGAAACAAAACCAAATGTTTATACATATATATATATATATACTATAAAATTATGCATATCTGTACACACATATATCGTATGTATATCTGTACACACATTTATCGTATGGAATGGTTTCATGTGATTAAGGAGACCTGTAATATCTGTAGTTGATGAGCTAGAAATGCAGGAGAGCCAATGTATAGTTCTAGTCCAAATTCAAACACTGGAGAACCATGAGAACTGGTGGTCTTAAATTCCAGTCTGAAAACCAGTAGGTTTGCAACCAACAAAGAACCAAGGTTTCGATTCAACTCTAAAGGCTAGAAAAGAACCAAGTTCCATCTCATGCTGTCAAACAAACAAACAAAAGTTCCTTCTTAACATAGCATTTTTTTCTCTAGTCAGGTCTTCAATGACTTGATTGAGTCCCACCCATATTAGAGAGGGTAATCTACTTAACTCAGATTACTGATTAAAATGATAATCTCAGCCGGAACACCCTCACAGACACAGGTAGAATAGTATTTGATAAAATATTTGGGAACCCGGGGTGGTGCCTGTGGCTCAAAGGAGTAGGGCACTGGCCCCATACACCAGAGTTCAAACCCAGCCTTGGCCAAAAACTGCAAAAAAAAAAAAAAAAAAGAATTTGAGCACCCAAGGAACAGACAAGTAGATGCAAAATTAACCATCACAACCTATAAGACAATAACATAGTTTTGAATATGTAAATGAAGTTCACTCCTGAGATGATTACATGGGTTTATCAGTATTAGGGAAGACTCCATTCCATACCTTTAAAAATTTATCTCATATCACATTTTTTTTTCAATAGGCAGTCAATTTGAAGAATAACAAACATCTTGGAAACCACTGCATTTTTCTCACTATTTCTGTCCCAAGTAGAAAGCCAACTCACTTGATAGTAACTTTTGATGGGTCATTAAAGAAAATATACTTCCCCTACTTACCAAATGTTTAACTGACTTTTTGTGATCAGACTTAGCTCCAGTATGGATACATTTTATGGGAGCCACTGTATGTACCTAATTCTTTTCTGTCTAATCTGACGGCAATAGATTTTGGGTTATTTTGGTATGAGGCCACACATCCTTCAAAAAACTATATTGGGTGAGATTCTTTTTTTATTGATGCCATACATTTTGTTTAAAATCATCCCTAGTTGGCAGGAGTGATGGATCAGTTAGGTTCATACAGCCCACAAACATACCCACTGCAAATATTCTTATACTTTATTCCAAAATTCAGTGTTACTACTGGAACAAAAGTAATAGGAAAGGAAAAAGATGATTTTAAAATGTCCTGATTTTCACGTGGCACCTGTGGCTCAAAGGAGTAGGGCACTGGCCCCATATACCGGGGATGAAGGGTTCAAACCCAGCCCTGGCCAAAAACTCCAAAAAAAAAAAAAAATTGCGAATTTCTGATAAAGGATCCTACAGCTCCTATCTGCTATTGTTGCCAGCATTAATAAGAAAACAAACAGCCTCATTTTCAAGTCATATGGTTTATTTGTAAAAAAAAAAAAAAAACTTTGATCACATTATACACAAAGAAAATAGATTTCTATTTTCTATATTTGCCATTTTCCATCTATGATTTATTTCTAGCAGTACCATAAAGCCACGAATATTTTAAAATTTATTCTGTATATACTAAACACAGAGAAGTTCTCCCCAAATCATTTAATTTGTTGAATAATAAATTTATAACTTGGAATCAGATTGCTTACCCTTCCATTAATACTCTATATAATAAGTCACCATTTACTTGATAACATTTATTTTTAAGCAATGTTTTTAGTAAGGTCTTCCTTACTCTCAATTTTAAAGATATCTCCTGTAGTTTCCACTTCTGGGTTCATATTTTTTTTTTCTTTGAAAGTAACAGGTAATATTCTCTCAAATATTTATAAACAATAGTATGGCCCTCTGTTCTCTCCAATATCTCTTTGAAACACCCCTACTTTTCCCAACTGTTTTAGTGATATGGCATTGTGGGTGTTAAAAAAACCATTTATCAAAACCATTATCAGGACCATTTATCAAATGCTTTGTGCCAATTACTACACTAAGTACTTTACATGCATTATTTCATTTAATCACTCATTTGACAGATATTGAGTGTCTGCTATGTGGTAAAGTGCTTGGAACATGTCAGTGAACAAAACAGACAATAATTATTGCCCTATGAAGCTTACAAATAAGTTAAATAAAAGGTAATAAGTGTTATTCTAAAAGCACATTTAAGAACAACCTGAGTATTGGGTACCACAATAATCTCCATTTTATAGAAAAGAACTCTAAGACTCAGTAAATACTGATAAGTGATACGGAACCAAAAAGAAAAAAATTAATAGGTGTTAACAAAACAAACTAGAGCACACTCATTTTCATTTTAAAATGAAGACACTGATACCTCTAAAGTGTGATGACATGTTCAAGGGCACAAAAAAGCCAATTACTTCACACTATGACTCAGAATCCAATGCTTTTCTCTACTAACCTGTCTCCTGTAGAGTAGAAACAAGGTAGAAATTATCATCTCATAGGAAATTGCTGGTTCTATGTAGACCTGTGTCTATATAAACACAATCCTATATAATTCGAATTTCAATTTTGGTTTTTATTAGCATTTTTTAATCAATGTTACTTTCTAAAACTTCTCATTTTGCATGCCCTCCTAGTATTTCTGTTATTTTATTTGAATATATTCTCCTAATCTCTCTTTTTACTCTCTCAGCTCCTAAGCATGAATAATTCTTAGGAAGTAGAAGTCAAACTATGAGAAAAGAGACTATATCAGAACTTTTTAGAAGGCCCCACATATAACATTTGTAGTAACATATAAATATCTCCATCTGCCGTGGGTTAGCCATGGTTAATAGGTTATTCAGCTAAAGTGTTTGGCAGGACTAAGACAACGCTGCTGCTGAGACATCCTCATCCATTAATATAACTCACCATCTGTGCTACACATCCAAAGAATGTTAAAGTAACATAGACCTGGCCACTAGCCTTCCCTTTGAGCTCTGGTTAATCTGTTGTCTCATTACCAATAAAAATGTTCTGTTCAGGTCCCTGAAATAGTCTTGGTAAACAATTTGGCCATGACAACAGATTGATATCAGTAATCTGAACAGTAATGACATTTCTGAAGAAACTTATTTTTCTAGAATGGTAAAGTATTATTTAAAATGTAAAAGTTATGTAGACACTTTACTATGGTTTATTAAGTGTATGATAGCATTTCATCTAAGAGAAAACAATGTATATAGCTTAATTAAAATGCTTTAATTCTTTTTTTCTTTCTTAAAATTAAATCATAGTTGTGTACATTAATGCAATCATGGGGTACAATATGCTGGTTTTATATACAATTTGAAATACTTTCATCAAATTGGTCAACATAGCCTTCATGGCATTTTCTTAGTTATTGTGTTAAGACATTTATATTCTACACCTAGTAAGTTTCACATGTACCCTTGTAAGATACACCATAGGTGTGGTCCCACCAATTCAATTACTCTCCCTCCACCCATCCTCCCCCCTTCCCTCCCCTTCCTCTCCCCTTACCCCTTCTTTTTGGGCTATAATTGGGCTATAGCTTTCATAAGAAAGCTATAAATTGGTTTCATCATAAGACTGAGTACTGGATACTTTTTGGATACTTTTTCTTCCATTCCTGAGATACTTTGCTAAGAAGAATATGTTACAGCTCTGTCCATGCAAATAATCATCTAAGCCTTCAGTAAGTCATAATCTTTTACTGGTAGAAGATCTTCTTTCCTTGTTGATGACTGCTAGCTGATCAAGTTGAGAGTTGCTGAGGATGGGGGCAGTTGTCACAATTCCTTAAAATAAGATGAAAATGAAGTTGCCACATTGATTAACTCTTCCTTTCACAAAAGATTTCTCTGTAGTACCTGATGTTGATTGATGACATTTTACCTACAGTAGAAATTCTTTCAAAATTGGAGTCAGTCTCTTTAAACCACACTATTGCTTTATCAATTAAATTCAGGTAATATTCTAAATCTTTTGTTGACATTTCAACAAGGTTCGGTGCATCTCTACCAGAAGTATTTTCCATCTCATAAAACCACTTTCTTTGCTCATTCATGAAAAGAAGCCCCTATCCATTCAATATTTGTCATGAAATTGCAGTTCAGTCGCATCTTTGTGCTCTACTTCTAACCCTCGTTCTATTGCTATTTACACCACATCTGCAGTGACTAACTTCCTCCATGTCTTAACATCTAGGGGTGGTGCCTGTGGCTCAAGGAGTAGGATGCCAGCCCCATAAACTGGAGGTGATGGGTTCAAACCCAGCTCTCGCAAAAAAAAACTTGAATCATTCAAGGGCATCCATGAGAGAGTTGAGATCTTCTTCCAATCTCCTGTTAGTGTTAATTTTTTGACCTTTTCTTGTGAATCCCTATTGTTCTTAATGTCACCTAGAATGGCAAATCCTTTCCAGAAGGTTTTCAAATTACTTTGCCCAAAACTGTTAAAGAAATCACTAACTATGGAAGCTGTCATCTTAGGAAAAGTATTTCTGAACAATAAAACTTGAAAGTCAAAATTACACCTTGATCAATAACAGGTTGCAGATTGTATGTTGCTAACAGGCCGAAAGATGACATTAATCTCCTTGTACATCTCCATCAGAGCTCGTGGGTGACCAGGTACATTGTCACTGAGCTGTAATATGTTGAAAGGTGTATTTTTTCTGATTAATGGTCCTTAATAGTAGGCTTACAATATTCTGTAAACCATGCTATGAATAGATGTTATATAGATGTTATATAGATGTGTTGTTTCATTTCTAGAGAACAGACAGAGTAGATTTAGCATAATTCTTAAGGGCGCTAGGCTTTTCAGAATGGTGAGAGTGAAGATTGGCTTCAAATTAAAGTCACTAGCTGCATTAGCCCCTAACGAAAGAACTGAAGCTTTGAAACCAGGCACTGACTTCTCCTCTATAGCTATGAAAGTCCTAGATGTCATTTTCTTCCAATAGAAGGACATTCCATCTATATTAAAAATGTGTTGTTTACTGTAGCCACCATCAGTTATCTTAGCTGGATTATCTGAATAACTTGATGCAGCTTCTCCATCAATCAGCACTTGCTGCTTTAGCTAGCGCTTTTATGTTATGGAGATGGTTTCTTTTCTTAAACCTTATGAACCAACCTCTGCTAACTTCACATTTCCTCTGCTGCTTTCTAATCTCTCTCAGTCTTCCTAGGATTGAAGAGAGTTAAATTCTTGCTCTGGATAAGGCTTTGGTTTACAGGAATGTTGTGGCTGGCTTGATCTTGTATCCAGACCACTAAAACTTGTAGCCAGTTACTGGAGCAGTCATAGAACACATTTACCAATTAAATTTCCTGCCTTATGTGGACATGGTTCCTGGCATCCTAAAACAATTACAATAGTAATGTGTTCCCAGCTCAATTAAATGGTAAATATTTGAATTGCTTGAAAATATAAATTACTCTGATTTGATCATTACAATTTGTATACATTTATCAAAATATCCCAGGGTGTCCAATAAATATGTACAATAATTATGTCACTTAAATAATAATGAAAGCAAAAATGCCACTTATCACAGATCAGCAGAATAGATCCAATTATGAAAAAGTTTGGAATATTATCAGAGTTCCCAAAACAAGACACAGAGACACATATTGAGCAGACACCATTGAACAGACAGTGCCAACAAATGTACTTAACATAGGGTTCCAAAAACATTTAATGGGTAGAAAACACAGTACCTGTGAAGTACAGTGAAAGGATGTACAATAAATTGAGGTACGTCTGTACTTGTGTTCCACTGGGCCATTCAGCATTGTTAAATTTTATTGTAGGGCAAAAGTTATTTTCATTGATGTCCTGAATGTGACAGGAGACAAGAAGTCTGCAAAGAGGGTAGGAAGTAGAGGAGTAGAAGAGAGGAGAGGCGAGAAAGGGAAGAAGGGAGAAAGAGACTTAGTGCTCTAAACAATATTGCATATGGCAAATTTGAAATGTCTTGCTAATAATATCCCCATTTTATTTGCTAATAATATCCCCATTTTATAGGAAAGAAAGCTAAAACTTAAGGAAGTTAAAGGACTAGACAGTGCCACACATCACACAGCCATTTTAAGTACGAGAAAGGGAGAAATCTTTTAGTTATATACATTTTTAACATTTGTGATGAGCTCAGTTTAATTTTGTTTTATTTTTGTTTTCATTGTTTTAGGTCATCTTTTGAAATGTGAAGAAACTTAGTAAAATTTTTTGAAAATTATCAAGATGTTTGAGATGAATGTATAATAAAAATTTTCTAAAAGTTCATTACATAAGGCCAGTCAGACTACATCACCACCTTGAGTGGAGTTTGTTTCCTGCTTATCTACATTAGAGTTATGAAGACCAGGTTAACTGTGTAAAGTTGGTCTTATAAACAACCATTTGTTTACTTGCAACCATATGCAAAACTCTCTGAATCATCTGAGTTGAGCACAGAGAGAATAGGGAGCATATGTAAGAGACATTTGGAGAGGAGCCAGGAGAGAGTATTTGGGGTCTTAATAGATTTTGATATTTATTCTTTTATATGTGAAGGACTTTTTATGGGAAGAGAATACAATAAATATGAATATCTAAAAGGTAACCCTGGAATAAGTAAGTATGGATTAGAAGGTGTAAGATGGGTACAGGAAACTGTTACCCTTCATGTAAATGATACCATTATAGAATAAGGCCTTGTAGATGGTGAAAAGGGGCAGACTAAGAGCTACTTACTAATGTAAAAGCTGTAGGAACTGCTGACATTTTTAATATCATGTAAGAGTGGGGGGAAGATGTCAAGGATGACTCCTGAATTGTTATGTTGTGTAACAATATGAGTGATGGTACTTTTACTGAGATCACTAGGAAAAATCAGGTATGAGGTAGAAAGCGGATCATGAATTCCGTTTTGGATAAGTTGACTTCTTGTGCATTTCAAAGATAAAAATAATCAAGTAGGTGGGAGAATATGTAAGTCTGGAGTTCAAAAGAGACATATAGGGTATAAATAGAACTGAATGAATCATCAGAACGGCTGTTTATTAACCAAAGATGTGGTTTTATAGAATTCAGAGAAGGGAAATCTAAGAACTTATCTTCAAGGTACTTCAACATTTACTGATTAGAATAAAGATAAATTGTAAAAAGTGGATAGGGAAAAGACAAATGCAGACATGTAGAAGGAAATGAAGAGAATGTTGTGTCATCCAAGCCAATGGAAGAGAGTGTTTAAGGAAAGGTCACCAGTGTCATCTGATTTAACCAATCAAATGTAAATATTTATAATGCTGAAAGGGTCTTTTGCATTTATTGAGTTGGAGAGAATTTGTGATTTGGTAAGACCTGCCTTAGTGGAGGAATAAAGAAGATTAGCAATAAAGTGGTTAAGAAGCAAGTAAGAGGTAAGAAAATGAACTCATGGTATGAGTTTGGGGACGTTAAACTAACAAGGAATGAAGAATGATGAAACTATAACTAGCTCTTGAACAATCTGAGTTTGAATTGTGCTGGTTTCTTTTCAATAAGTATATTGGACAATTTTGAGATTTGTAACATTTTGAAAAAAATCTCAGATGAACTATGTAGCCTAGAAATATCAAAATATAAGAAAAAATTAGTTATGTCATGAATGCATAAATAGGTATCGATACTAGTCTATTTAATCATTTACTACCATAAAATACACACACATCTATTATAAAAAGTTAAAATTTGTCAAAACATAAGCATGAATATGCTTAGCATATGTGACACCATTCACAAGTGAGAGAAATATAGACAAACATAAAATAATCATAGTAGTAAATCTACATAAAACAAACTATAATATGTTACTACTGAAATAATTTCATAAATATATTTTGTTGCTATTGTAGTAAGCTCAGGTGTTGGGAGAATCCACTTAAAATGCCATGAAATGCTAACGATCTCCTCCTAAGCAGTTCATCTCCCCAGTAAATTGCACATTACAGTAAAAAGTCATCTCTTGTAGTTTTTGTATATTTTTCCTTGCATTTGGTGCAATACTGTGAACTTAAATAACACCACAGGACTCATATGAAGGACCCCTAGTGATGCTGGAAGTGCTTCCAAAAAGCAGAGAAAAGTGATGACATGACAAGAGAAATTTGAATTGCTTAATATGCAGTGCAGATTAAGGTCCACTTTTTCAGTTGTCCATTTCAAGGTAAATGAATTCAGCATAAAGACGGTTATAAAAATAAAAACAAAAAAGGGAGCCTACAAACACATGGAAAAAATACTCATCATCTTTAATCATCAGAGAAATGCAAATCAAAACCACTGAGAAATATTGCCTAACTCCAATAAGATTAGCCTACATTAGACATTGGCATGGGTGTGGAGGGAAGGGAAAGGAACACTTCTACACTGCTGGTTGGAGTGGAAACCAATATAGCCTTTTGGAAAGAAGTATGGAGAATTCTCAAAGACCTAAAAGTTGACCTGCCATTTGATCCTGCAGTACCATTCCTAGGTTTCTACCCAGACGAACAAAAATCATTTTATAACAAAGACATTTGCACCAGAATGTTTATTAGCCTAATTCATTTTTTTCAGATTGATTTTTTTTTATTAAATAATAGCAGTGTACATTAATACAGTCATAGGGTACAGTGTACTGTTTCTGTATACAGTTTGAAATACTTTCATCCAACTGGGTAACATAGCCTTCATGTCTTTTTCTTAGTTATTGTGTTAAGACATTTATATTCTACATTTAGGGAGATTCACATGTACCCTTATAGGACGAACATAGGTGTGATCCCACCAATCACCATCCCTCCACCCACCTTCCCCTCCCCTTCCCCTCCCCTCTCCCCATATTCCTGGGCTAAAATTGGGTTATAGCTTTCCTATGAAAGCTATAAATTAGTTTCATAATAGGGATGAGTACATTGGATACTTTTTCTTCCATTCTTGAGACACTTTGCTAAGAAGAATATTTTCAAGCTCCATCCATGTAAACCTGAAGGAGGTAAAGTCTCCATCTTTCTTAATGGCTGCATAGTCTTCCATGGTGTACATATGCCACAATTTGGGGGAATGGGCAGAGGGAGGGGGATTAGAGGGACCATTTTTGAGGTATATCTTACAGGGGTACAAGTGAAACTCTCTAAGAGTAGAATCAGAATGTTTTAAAACTATAACTGAGAAAATGACATGAAGGCTGTGTTGATCAGTTTGAAGGAAGTATTTCGGATTGCATGTGAAAACCCCACACTTTACCCCAGAAGTGCATTAATGTACATAGTTACCATTCAATAAAAAAAAAAAAAAAAAGAACAGTAAGCTCAGGGCACTGCCTGTGGCTCAAAGGAGGAGGGCACCAGCCCCATATACCAGAGGTGGTGGGTTCAAACCCGGCCCCAGCTAAAAACTGCAAAAAGAACAGTAAGCTCAAGTAATAC
>CAUYQV010135502.1:0-32959 GCA_963574575.1 Galagoides demidoff
CCTGTGGTCCCAGCTACTTGGGAGGTGGAGGCAGGAGACTCGCTTGAGCCCAGGAGTTGGAGGTTGCTATGAGCTGTGATGCCATGGCACTCTACCCAGGGGGACAGCTTGAGGCTCCGTCTCAAAAAAAAAAAAAAGAAATGAGTATAGAATATTAAGGCTCATAGTGATAAGCTGATTACCCTATGCATAGATGACTTCAGAGAAAGTTTAGCCTAATTTATTTTTACTTGGTTAGTGACATTTGTGTAGGGACAAAAGTCAAAAAATCTGGATATAGAAGAAATGAAGGAATTGGCTTGCAGCCAGCTTCCCAGAAGAATATCATGACATCTGACACAGGTCTACAAGATTCATAGATGTATGAAGACACAGAGATAGACCAAGAAGGAATCACAGATACTATCATGCTCTCTTGAGACTGAACACACATGAAGACACACACAACACTTTATGTCTTGTTTCAGAGGATACATAGACTTCTGACACCTGTTAGGACCCTAGGTTGAAAATTTCCCTATAAGGCATAAAACATCCACTCTGAGAACAGTCCCCATGCTGTCATATGATCCCTGCCTCACCACCCTACTCATTTTCCTCCTCTGGCTCTGCACTGTGCTCATGAGCCAAGGTGTATTCATTCTTGACTTGTAGTAGTCTGTGGCTTCATACTAGTACCCCTGAGGGTAATTCAGTTACAAATTATCCATCTCCCACCCAACAATGTCCTCCCTGAGGTTCTTCAGAGTCAGCCACAGAAGTCAAGACTCACCAGGATTCCTGGGCTTGACCTCTGAAGTCTGTCCTTGTCCTTGAACAGTCCCCATGCTGTCATATGCCCTCTGAACTCACACCCCCACTAGGCCCTATCTGCCTTACTGTGGTAAATGCTGCCACATAAGCTAGATCACTTAGTTAATCCTTCTGTGCCTCCATTTTCTCAACTATAAAATTGTAGTGTCTATTTCACTGGGTTGTTGCAAGCATTAAAAGTGATAATACATGTAAGGTGCCTAGAACACTGCTCATAAACTCAAAAGTATCATACATATATTGGTACTACTGTTGCCCTATTCAAAACTTGGATTTTGATTGTTTCCTTTCCATTATGTTATATGGAAGTCCTGTGCATTGAATTGCTGAGAGAAAAATTGTTGTATCATTCAAAGTTTGTTTTTCTACTCAGATTTTACTGGTTGAAAAAGGAACTTTTTGAGGTTATCTTTTTCTACTTACTAGAATATCTTTTAGGAAATGCCATGATTGGATTATGTGTGTATTGGATTGGGTTGGTCCTTTCATTAAAAAACAATATCTTCTCCATATTATTGTTGTTAATTTTTTGAGACAGATTCTTAGTCTGTCACAATCATAGCTCACTGTAGCCTTCAACTACTGAGTTCAAGTGATTCTTCTGCCTCAGCCTCTCAAGTAGGCATGTGCCCCTATACCCATCTAATTTTTTTTTTTATTTCCCGAGACTGTTAAGTACATCTGGAGGAGGATATTCCCTAGCTCTTGGCTCCCAGTGTCAAGAAGGGGCATTGGCACCTAGCCAGCGATGGAATGTTCATAGATGCAAAGCAATTACTATTAGCATATATTTATTACAGAACAAAAGCATACAAACTTTAAGGAAAGGATATCTCAAGAACAAGACAGGCCCTTCTCCATTAGTAGAGAAGAAACCCCTGAATCTGAACACATCCCATCTGTTAAAGGCTAACTAAGCTAACTCGTTAGCACCCGCCTCCCCCTTCTCAAGCAGTATTGGCTATTGCTTCCATCGCAACTTTGGAGTAACTGACAGGTTTGAGTCATATAACTAAAGCTTCATCACGCTGCATGCCTCCTCCCTACAACTTTCTCGAAGAACCCATCGGAGTTGAAATTTAAAAGTTTAATTATATGATAATGGACCCAATGGTCCTTGGTCTGTGTAAGGTCCTTACTATTTATTCCAACTGGGGAACAGCCCGGGGGCCACTAACTTGATTCCTTCTTGCAGGGCCCCTAGCCACACCCTCAGCCTCCCATCCTAGAAAGAGGAGAAGCTAGGACAGGGGCAGTTATGTCTGCTCCCAGGCTCTCTCCTACCCTCCCTGTCAGGAAGAGAAGCTGGGGGCTGGGGTGGTAGTCTCTTCCCAGGCCCAGCCACTCAATCTTGTCAGAGAAAGAAGGGCAAGGGGACCGAGGTAGCACATTTCCCCACAAAGCGATAAGAGAGAAGCTGGAGCTGGAGAAGGCATGTCTCCACCCTTAGGCACAGCAGCACTGGAGGGCATAACAGGCTGTGTGCAGTGGCAGAAGTGCTGCTGGAGCTGTTGCCCTCTGACACTGAAGCTACTGGTGCTCCTCCATTTGCTGACACAATGGATCACAGCCCAAGTCAATATTGTCAAAGGAGGTGCCTTTTACAGACTACCTCCTCCCTGGGGTCCTGGCCTTGTTCTGGCCATTAACAGGGGCCTAACAAGTCAGGGTCTTACTATGTTGCCCATGCTAGTCTCAAACTCTTGAATATTATTATTTTGAGTACAGTGTTTTTACATGAAGCTTTAGAAAGCAAGAACAATTTAGCATTTGTTTAAATCTTTTCAGTTTTCATAGTAAATATATTGGAAAATGTAATAAACAGGAAATATTAGGTCCTGTTCTCAGTAATTTGCTCTTAAATGCTTTATTTTCCTGTGGTATAGTGCTTGGTTATATATTTAAGTATAGTCAGATAGATTGAGATGGTAGTGTTCTGTACACTTGATGAAAGAATTCTTCAATGGGTTTTATCAGCCTCCATTCATTTATTTATCTGTTCATTTCTTCAGCATTTCATTCTTAATTACTGGGTTACTTTTGAGAAGTTGTAAAGGGCCCATCTAGGAAGGGTGCATTTGTACCAGGCAAAAGAACTATTTCTGAATAAAAAGAAGCAGTTGCTATTCAAACATAGCTTTTTTGACATAAAGGGTCCAGCATGATTACCTTTCTTTAAATACTTTAGCATGCTTAACTTTCAGCTGAGAAATATATGTGATTACCAAAACATGGGGAAGGCGCAGTTGATCCCCTCATCCACCAACTTCCCCACATGGACTTACACCTCCCTCAGAAGCATTGTGACCTGAATGTTAGAGATGACAAAGATTAACTGGGTATCATGCTGTCTTGTGAGAGAGCCTTGCCCCCATTTATTCATCCATGTGTTTTTTATTGTTAGAACTAGGAGCTAGTCCTATAATGAGAGCAAAAATTATTAAAATAAAAACAGCTGTCTATAGCTTGCTATATAACTCATCATTAAACTACCATTTAGTTAATTTTCTGAAAAATTACATGATTTATAAAGACCTGATAAGGGCCAAATATTATATAAAAATACTATTATTTAAGAATATTTGACAATAGGATTACTTGTGTATCCCTTTTATGTCAGAAAAATGAAAAGAATTCTGGGATTGTCATTCAAGAATCTCTTCTTGTTCCAAATTAGGTAAATTAGTTGCCTCCATCATCTCATCTTTTGGGTGAGAATATTGTGAACTTTAAGCAGACTAGGTGCCACCAAAACAGATCAAGTAGGAGCTTGACATGGACTTTCTAGCCAGAGTGCTTTGTGTAGGTAGTAGGATACCATGACTAGCAAGGTCTACTTCATGCTGTACCTGTAGGAGCCGTTGGAACACAGACACACATGAAAAATATTAAATAAAAACAATGAGTGCAATTAGTGAAAGAAAGAAATGCTTAAAGCAATGCCTCATACATAAAAGATGCCCATGAAGTGACTACTGTTGCTGCTTATATGGCAAGCTGATTAGTATCAGACCTGTATCTCCCACCCATGTCTTTTTTTCTGAGCTTCAGACTTGGATTTTCAGCTGCCTCTTTTCACTTCACTTACATGTTCCACAGAAACTTCAAATTTAACATGCACACCTGAACTTATTTTTTCCTGCCTTTTGTCTTCTCTGATTGCTGCTGCCACATTCAGTCAACTGCTAAGTCTGGTCAGCTCTGTCTCCTAAATATATCTCATGTTCATTCCCCCTCTCTTTAATCCTAACACCACATCATAGCTTGCCTGAACTACTTCCGTTATCCCTGGATTATTTTCTATGTCACCAATCTGGTTTTCTCACTGCAGCATAAGTGATCATTATAAACACTTATGAAATCATGCTGCTTCTCAGAATTGAACTCAAGTTCAGGGCCTAAGTCCAATAGGTTTTTCTAAACTTCCTAATCCTAGCATCAATTGAGATGCTTTTTAAAAATACAAATTCCTGTGCCAGGTGTGGTGGCTCATGCCTGTATTCCTAGCACTCTGGGAGCCCAAGGTGGTGGATTGCCTGAGTCCAGGAGTTGAAGATACACCTGAGCAAGAGCAAGACCCCATCTCTAAAAATAACCAGGCATTGTGGCAGGTGCTTATGGTCCCAGCTACTTGGGAGGGTGAGGCAAAAGAATCACTTGAGCCCAAGAGTTTGAGGTTACTGTGAGCTATGACACTACAGCACTCTACTGAGGGTGACAAAGCGAGACTGTCACAAAAAACAAAAAAGAAAGAAAAATCATGTCACATATGAGTAGTTTTCTGTTTTACTTTCTTTTGTGTGTGTGTGGTTTTAACTTGCCTTTCTAAAATTTTTTGTATTACATCATAGTTGTGTACATTAATGCAATTATGGGGTACAATGTGCTGGTTTTACATGCAATTTGAAATACTTTCATCAAACTGGTTAACGTAGCCTTCACTGCATTTTCTTAGTTGTCATGTTAAGACATTTGTGTTCTATACATAGTAGATTTAACATGTACCCTTGTAAAATGCACCATGGGTGTGGTCCTATCAGTTACCTTCCCTCCACCAATCCTCCCCCTTCCCCTCCCCTCATCTTGGGCTGTAGTTGGGTTATAGCTTTCATATGGAAGTGTGGATGCTTATAAATTTGTTTCATAGTAGAGTACATTGGATACTTTTTCTTCCACTCTTGAGATACTTTGCTAAGAAGAATGTGTTCTTCCACCTCCATCCATGTAAACATAAAAGAGGTAAAGTTCCATCTTTTTTAAGGCTGCATAATATTCCATGGTGTATATATACCACAGTTTATTAATCCATTCATGGGATCATGGGCACTTGGGCTTCTTCCATGACTTAGCAATAATGAATTGGGCTGCAGTAAACATTCTGGTGCAAATATCTTTGTTATAAAGTTATTTTTGGTCTTCTGGATATATACCTAGTAGAAAAATTGCAGGATCAAATGGCAAGTCTATTTTAAGATTCCTAGGTGATCTCCAAACATCTTTCCAAAAGGAACATATTAGTTTGCATTTCCACCAGCAGTGCAGAAGTGTTCCCTTTTCTCCACATCCACACCAGCATCTATGGATTTGGGATTTTGTGATATGGGCTAATCTTACTGGAGTTAGATGATATCTCAAAGTGGTTTTGATTTGCATTTCTCTGATGATTAAGGATGGTGAGCATTTTTTCATGTGTCTGTAGGCCATGTGCCTGTCTTCTTCAGAGAAGTTTCTGTTCAACTCCCTTGCCCACACTGAGATGGGATCACTTGTTCTTTCTTTGCTAATACATTTGACTTCTCTGTAGATTCTGGTTATTAAAGCTTTGTCAGAGGCACAACCTGCAAATATATTCTCCCATTCTGAGGGCTGTCTGCTGGCTTTATGTGCTGTGTTCTTGGGTGTGCAGAAACTTTTTTGTTTGATCAGATCCCAGTGATGTATTTTTGGTGTTCCTTCAATTGCCCAGGGGGGTCCTCCTCATAAAATATTGTCCTAGGCCAATTTCTTCAAGTGTTTTCCCTGCACTTTCTTTTTGTATTTTTATAGTTTCATGTCTTAAGTTTAAATCTTTTATCCAGTGAGTCTATCTTTGTTAATGGTGAAAGGTGTGGGTCCAGTTTCAGTCTTCTACAGGTCACCAGCAAGTTCACCTGGCAACATTTGTTAAATAGGGAACCTTTTCCCCACTGAATGTTTTTTATTGGCTTATCGAAGATTAAATGATGGTAAGTTGCTGGGTTTATCTCTTGGTTCTCCATTCCATTCCATATATCTGCCTCTCTGTTTTTGTGCTAGTACCATGATGTTTTGATCACTATTGATTTTATAGTACAGTCTGAGGTCTGGTAGTGTGATCTCCCCTGATTTATTTTTATTTCTAAGTAATGTCTTGGCTAATTGAGGTTTTTTCTGATTCCATATAAAATGAAAAAATTTTTTGAGATCTTTAAAGTATGACAGTGGTGCTTTAATAGGGATTGCATTAAAATTGTATATTGCTTTGGGTGGTATGGACATTTTAACAATGTTGATTCTTCCCAGCCATAAGCATTTTACGTTTTTCCATTTGTTAACATCTTTAGCTATTTCTTTTCTTTTTATAGAGATCTTTCACGTCCTTTGTTAGGTAAAGTCCCAAATATTTCATCTTCTTTTGCACTACTATAAAAGGAATAGAGTCCTTGACTGTTTTTTCAGCTTGACTATTGTTGGTATATATAAAGGCTACAGATTTATGAGTGTTGATTTTGTAACCTGAGATGCTGCTTCATTCCTTGATCACTTCTAAGAGTTTTGTAGTAGAATCCCTAGTGTTTTCCAGATATACCATTATATCATCTGCAAAGAGTGAAAATTTGATCTCCTCTGACCCTATGTGGATACCCTTGATCGCCTTTTCTTCCCTAATTGTGATGGCTAAGACTTCCATTACAATGTTGAAAAGCAGTGGAGACAATGGGCACCCTTGCCTGGTTCCTGATCTGAGTGGAAATGATTTCGATTTAATTCCATTCATTACGATATTGGCTGTGGATTTGCTGTAGATGGCCTCTATCAGTTTAAGAAATGCCCCTTCTATACCTATTTTCTTAAGTGTTCTGATTATAAAAGGCTGCTGGATATTATTAAAAGCTTTTTCTGCATCAATTGAGATAATCATATGGTCTTTGTTTTTTATTTTGTTTATGTGATATATTATATTTATAGATTTATACATAAATCTATAAATATTTGAACCATCCTTGCGACCTTGGGATAAAACCAATTTGGTCGTGGTGTGTATTGTTTGATGTGATGTTAGATTCTGTTTGCTATGATCTTACTAAATATTTTGCATCTATATTCATTAAAGATATTGGTTTATAATTTTCTTTTCTTGTTGGGTCTTTTGAGGTTTGGGGATCAGGGTGATATTTGCTTCATAGAATGTGTTGGGAAGTAGTCCTTATTTTTTTATACTTTTGAAAAGATTATGTAATATAGGTACTAGTTCCTCTTTAAAAGTTTGGTAGAATTCCGATGTGAAGCTGTCTGGTCCCTGACTCTTCTTTTTTGGGAGATACCAGGTAGTTGATGTTATTTCAGTACTTGATATAGATCATTCAACATTTCTAATTCTTTCTGGGTAAGTCTAAGAAGGTGGCATGCTGCCTAGTATTGGTCAATTTCTCTCAGTATTTCATATTTCTGAGAATAGAGCTTTTTGTAGTATTCATTAAGAATTTTTTGGATTTCAGGTGGCACCTGTGGCTCAAAGGAGTAGGGTACTGGCCCTGTATGCTGGAAGTGGTGGGTTCAAACCCAGCCCTGGCCAAAAAAAAAAAAAAAAAAAAAGAATTTTTTTGATTTCTGAGGTGTCTGTTGTTATTTCACTTTTGTCATTTCTGATTGATGAAATTAGGGATTTTATTTTATTATTATTATTATTAATTTTTTTGAGGAGGAGTCTAAAGTTCTTGCCCATTTACAGAAATCTATAAATGTAATTCACCACATAAACAGAAGTAAAAACAAAAACCATACAATTCTCTCAGTAGATTCAGAAAAAGCCTTTGACAAAATTTAACACCCTTTGATAAGAACACTTAGATAGGACATTCCTAAAATTGCTAGAAGCCATCTACAACAAAGATACAACCAACATTATATTGAATAGAGAAAAACTAAAAGAGTTTCACTTAGAACAGAACCCAGAAAAAGTGTCACTGCTATTTAACGCAGTGCTGGAAATCCTAGCCAAAGTAATCAAAGTATCCAGGAGAAGGCTATCAGGGGAATCCATATGGGGACAGAGGAGGTCAAACTATTCCTCTTCCAGATGATGCGATCTTATACTTAGAAAATCTCACAGACTCATCCAAGAGACTCTAGGAACTGAAAAAAACATACAGTATTGTCTCAAGATATAAAATAAATATACACAAATCAGTAGCCTTCGTATATGCTAACAATAATTAAGCCTAGAATCAAATTAGAGACATAATGCCCTTTACTGTGGCATCAAAGAAACTAAAGTAGCTTGGAATATATTTAACAAAGGATATGAAGGATCTCTGTAGAGAGAATTGAGAAAAGAAATTCTAGAGGATGCCAACAAGTGGAAGAACATACCATGCTCATGCCTCAGAAGAATCAACATTGTTAAAATGTCTGTTCTACCACAAATGATCTACACATTCAGTACAGTTCCCAGTACATTGCCAATTTTATACATTGTGGATCTTGGAAAAATAGTTATGTGATTTGTATATAATCAGAAAAAGAACCCAAACAGCCAAAACGATTCTATGAAATAAGAACAAATTTAGAGACATCACTTTACCCTACTCCAGTCTACACTACAAGTCTAAAGTGATCAAAATATTATGGTGTTCGCATAAATATAGATACACAGACCTATGGAACAGAGCAAAGAATCTAGAGATGAAACCAGACTCATATTTTTATCTGTTGTTTGACAAAGCAAACAAAAGCATACCCTGGAGAAAAGATTCCCTACGCAGTAAATGGGAGAACTAGTTAGCCACATGTCAAAGACTGAAACTGGACCCACATCTCTCACCACTTACAAATATTAACTCATATGGATAAAAGATTTAAATCTAAGACACAAAACTATAAACACTTTGAAGAATGTGTGAGAGAAACTCTTAATTTTATTGGCCTAGAGAAGGATTTCTGAAGAAGACAATCACAGCAAAGCAAAAATAAATAAAAGGTACCTGATCAAGTTAAAGAGTTTTTGCACAGCTAAGGACATAATCAACAAAGCAAAAAAAAAAAAAAAAGTAATAACCTACGGCATGGGAGAAGATATTTGCATGCTATCCATTCAACAAAGGACTGATAACCAGAATCTACAAAGTCTCAAAAGATGCTGGCATGAATGTGGAGAGAAAGTTGGTGGGGCTACAGACTGGTCACCCTCTATGGAAGGCAGTATGGAGATTCTTCAAAGAGCTAAAAGTAGACCTACCATTCGATCCTGCAATCCCTTTACTAGGTATTCATTCAAGTAAAAAGACTTTGTACCAAAACATACTTGCACTCGAATGTTTATAGCAGCACAGTTCACAATGGCAAAGATATGGAAACAACCCAAATGCCCTTGAACACAGGAATGAATTAATTATGGTGTATATATGCTGTGGAATATTATTCAGACCTAAAAAATGGAGATTATGTGTCTTTTGAAACAATCTAGGTGGAACTGGAGAACCATTCTCCTAAAGTATCACAAGAATGTAAAAATAAACATCATATGTACCCAATACTAAACTGGAACTAGTACATTATTACTTACATGATCTCATGAGAGAAAAACTCAGTGAAATTCAAGCAGGCAGGAGGAGGGGAGGGGTTGGATAAGTTCCCCCCATTGGGAACTACCACCCAGGTAGGTATGTGGCATACTACCTAGCTGTGGTACACACCTACAAATTGGACTTTAACCTTACAGATGCAAAGTATGGAACCTAAAACTTGGTATTTCCACATTAATCTGAAAAAAATACAAAAATAAAAATATAAATTTCTGCATTCCCTCCAAGAATCCTCTCTTCTAGACAGTCTCATCCATACAATCTGGAGTGTGACCCAAGATATCTGTATTTTAAATAAGCTTCCAATTGATATTCAGGATAGCCAAGTTTGCACATAGTAGTCCACTCTTTATTGTATGGTGCCTCTGACCACTCCTCAGCTCTCCAGTGCACTCTTAAATCATGTTCTGAGTTTCCCTATGTGGCAAGCTACACCCTCCTTTAAAGAGTCTATGCTTCACACTCTCTCTTCCTGGAATCCCTTCCTCTTCATCTCTAATTACTCATTACCACATGCCAAAAGCCCAGCAATCTTTTAAGAGCATGTTCCAATATTTCCTTCAGGCAGCCTACCTTTGCCCCAGTAGTTTGTTAGCCCCCCTCTCTCTGCAATTATAGCATTTTCCATTGTGTTACAGTTTTGGTTAATGTGGGTTCTCTAGCCTACTAGACTGAACTTTGAGGACAGGAATTTTTTTCATTTCTGGACTCAGCATCTAGCTCAGTTTCTTAATAATGATAGAAATTAATAAATTTTTGTTGAAAGAATAAAAGGCAAGGAGGAAGGAATGCCTTGAATTGTACCAATTGTTTCAAAAATACTTCTTGGAGCTGTGAAATGTCTCAGGGCCAAATGAGGGTTAGGATAGAGGTCTAAGTAGGGAGCATTCTTGCATCTCCCACCTTCCTCCCAGGCCACCATCTCTGATTCAACCAAATAAATTCTGCTTTTGCATTTTCCATATGTTAGTGAATAGTGTACATTTGAGCAGAAGAGAGCAGATGATACTAAAATAAATTTGGAAAGCATAGCACTGGAACCTATGTGAAACCTTTGTGAAATCCCTTTGTGCATTTCTGCTCTCTGTGCTTTAAAATACACTGAGAAAATTTGATGAATTTAAGAAATAAAGCCAAGTGATCTAAATTGGGAAATAAATCTATGAAGGACTATTAGAAATTTCTTAACCCTTTCTGATCCAATTTTTCTGCCATCCGCATATTCCCCAGCTCTTATTTCTTTCAAGTGGGAAGGAGGTTGGTGGATTACTTGTAATTATCCCACAGTTGTAAAGGAGAAAAAGATACATATGAACTCACTTGTTATCATCTATTTTAGGTTACATAATATAATTAAAGTGTTTTTCATTATTTTTGTTTAGAAACCAAAAACTCGTATCCAAAGGTTTAACAAAGAATCAGAATTAAAACTGATTCTATATTTCCTACTTGTAGCACATCTAAAATTTTTACTAGCCATGTTTTAAACTCTCAATATCCACATGTAGCTAGTGACTGCTACATCAGGCAATGCCAGTGTAGAGATTGGAATGGAATAGAAATGGGATAGAATCTGGTCTCCTAGCTCTTTCTTCTAAGCAACTATACCAATTCTTTTCTCCTATGAAAATTCTGGAGACTCCACTAATGGTACCTGTAATTTACTGAGAGAGAGAAGGGAGAAGTGGAGAGAAAGACATACGTTCAGTTTGTATTACATCAAATTTGAGGGACTCTGGTGGTTTGTACTATTGTTCAGATTACCACCTGTTCCTCCCTGATGGGGAACGATACTTCTCAGCCCTACTGAGAACAACTTGAGTTGCATTAGAAAATGAAATGTGAGCGCAAGTGAGGGAAGCCACTTTGGAGATGAAGCTTTAAGATCCCTTGAGTGGTTCCGCTATCATTTTTCCTCCTCTGTCCTTAGATATATGGTTTGTTCCTTCATCTTGGGACGCAATGTGAAGAAAATGTGTGGATCTGATGTTCAGCTGATCCACATTATTGACAAATGTGAGAAAGGGTTAAAACTGTTCTTGTAAGCCATGGAATTGCTGCCCTCGGGGTAATTTAGCTGAAGGAGACTGTCATCCTATTTTTCACTAGAATTCAAGTACTGCTGTAACAAAAAAACTTAGGCGTAGCACTGGCTACAAAGTCAGATGGTGACCAGCAAGGAAGATGTTATTGAAGCCCAGAAAGATAGCGACCAATGTTATTTAGTGATGAAACATTTGGTAAAAATGTAATATGGTAGGGAAAAATATACTGAATAAACTTGAGGGTTGAGGTCAAGGGTTGGGGAACAAAAAGCAAGTGTTGGTTGTGATCGGTTATATCTGCCAAAGTAATATAAAGAAGAGATGAACTCAGGAAGAATTACAGTATCGGATTTACATGCAAGGAAGAACGAAATAGTACAAAAACTTGGGGATTTTGCTGAATTGAAAGATATAGCTGTTTCTCGTCCCAGTCTGGTAACAAATAAAATCAAGGGCAGTTAACATTCAGCCATGTAGGAAGAATTTATTTATTTATTTATTTATTTATTTATTTATTTATTTATTGAGACAGAGTCTCACTTCCTTGCCCCTTGCTAGAGTGCTGTGCTGTCACAGCTCACAGCAACCTGAAACTCTTGAGCTCCAGTGATCCTCTTGCCTCCCCAAGTAGCTGGCACGATAGGTGCCCACCACAATACCTAGCTATTTTTAGAAGTGAGGTCCTGCTCTTGCTCAGGTTGGTCTCAAATTCCTGAGCTCAGGCAACCCACCTGCCTCGGCCTCCCAGAATGCTAGGATTACAGGTGTGAGCCACTGCTCCTGGCCTATTTATTTACTTTTGAGTAAGAGTCTCACTTTGTCACCCCGGGCAGAGTGCCTTGGCATCATAGCTCACAGCAATCTCAAACTCTGGGAGCAAGCGATCCTTTGATCCTCCTGCCTCAGCCTCTCCAGTAGATGGTACTACACGCACCTGCCACAATGCCTGGCTATTTTTGGATACAGGATGCTTGCTCTTGCTCAGGCTAGTCTTGAACTCCTGAGCTCAAACCATCCACCCACCTGAGTCTTCTAGAGTGCTAGGATTGTAGGTGTGAGCCAATGCACTCCACCAGCAACAACCAAATTAAAAGTTAGTCACTAGTTGGAGCGCCAGGGGAAAATTAGCTGGGTATTGTGACCAGTGCCTGTAGTCCCAGCTACTCAGGAGGCTGAGGCAAAAGGATTACTCAAGCCCAAGAATTTGAGGTTGCTGTGAGCTATGACCCAAAACAGAAAGTCAATAAAAATTTTAGTTTTTTTTTTTTTTTAGCAACATTACATGACAGAGCAGATCCCACGAATATTCTTTCAGTTTCCTCTAACCCTAGTTAAACTTTTCTTTAGGGAACTAAATATTCTGAATTGCAATATCTCTTTGGGGATTCCCCTTTCCACCCTGGCTTGTAGTCAGCTGGGACTGGTACCTTTAAATTCATGTTTAAAGAAAAAAGTTAGGGAGTGGTTGCAGAGGTGAGTGGGGAGAGGACACACAGTTGAAGAAATATGGCTATTTTGGGAGTTGTGTAGACCCTAAGTCTACTAGTTCAGTCTTAAAAAATGCATGAATGGGTCAACATATTTTCTGCCTTATTTGAGATTTAGTAATGAAGCAAATTATATGAAGTCTAAGAATATGCTTCTAATTACTTTCACCAAAAGGAGGTAGTTAGTAGAAATTTTGTCTATTTAAGGAGTATTGAATTTTTATTTTTAGTTATATATTGTCATGTGTCTGAATCTTTATATTTTGGGCAAAAAAGTATTTTTTTTTTATCACCAAGCTAGTATACGTTAGCTATAGAAAAACTGGAATGTATAGCAAAGAACATAAAACAAATATTCCTTTTACATTGACTGGTTGGTTTTTTTTTTGCAGTTTTTGGCCGGGGCTGGGTTTGAACCTGCCACCTCTGGCATATGGGGCTGGCGCCCTACTCCTTTGAGCCACAAGGGCCGCCCTGCATTGACTTCTATATTTAAAAATTAACACAAGTAATATAAGGATGCCTTTTCTTTGTTAAAAAAGGGAAAACAATTCAGAGAAGTTTAAAATCTCATCCAATTCCTATTTTCAATTTCAGTTTCATTGTAACCACTGTAACAATTTATTGAGTAGAACTCAACACGGCTAGTTTCCCTCTCATTTTTGATCTCTTTTTCCCTCTCATAATACATACAAACATAGGTATAAATACAAATATTACAGTATCATTTTGTCACACTTTCCTGTAGATAAATGTTAGTATACTGTTTATGTCATTTTGCAATTTTTTAAATTAATAATGTCTTAAAATCTTTTCATGGCAAAATATAAAGATTGAATCCCTTTAGGATGCTAAGTATTTGATAGTGTTGATACACTATAGTTTATACATCGCTCTGTTGATGTACACTTGAATCATTTTTAATGTTTTACAATCATACGTATTTAATGTCAGCAGTGACTATCTGCTGTCTGTTCCGTAAACATCTGTGGAGGCATGGTTATGCATATGTGTGATTTCTAAAGCTGATTTCAAGAAATAAAAATTCTGAGTCAGGAGGCATATTAGTACATAATTTGGCTACCCCTATAAAGACTTCCAACATCAGTACGTTAAACAAGATGCAAGGTTAGGTCAGGTGTCATGGCTCACACCTATAATCCTAGTGCTTGGGGCAGGTGGATAGCCTGAGCTCACGGGTTCAAGACCAGCTGGAGCCAGAGTGAGACCTTGTCTCTAAAAATAGCTGGGTGTTGTGACGGGCACCTGTAGTCCCCGCTACTTGGGAGGCTAAGGCAAGAGAATCACTTGAGCCCAAGAGTTTGAGGTTGCTGTGAGCTGGCACTCCACTGAGGGTGACAAAGTAAGACTGTTCCAAAAAAAAAAAAATGTGAGTTTACTTTTTTTCTCACGTAATAATTCGGGTGCGAGTGGTCTGGGTCTGGTATTGTGGCTTCGTGGTGTTAGGAATTCAGGCTCCTTCCATCTTTCTGCTGTGAGGGTCAGCATGTGGCCGGCAGAGGATGCGTGTCCTGGGCACACCTTGTGTAATGCCTTAGGTTTCCCGTCTTCTCTTACCCACTGGGCCCTTAACCACTTGCCAAATTCCAGCACCTACTGTGGCGGCTGCCTCCATACTGGCCTGCACGTTCCACCACCTGAGGCCACTGTCTGGAATTTCTGGCTCCCTTTACCACTTTTGAACTAGGATAAAACAACTGTATCATGAGGTATGAAATTTGGCATCTGCACTAGCTGCCTAAGGGGCCAGGTGATCTAACTTGGAAGTTTCAGAGGTGAATCTTGATCAGGAGGAAGACGGCAGGTTTATTTTTTTCCTCTACCTTTCCCGATCACGGACTACTCTAAGATATGGTGTACAGCAATCCACCCAGCCTGTTGGGAGACATCTCACACGGTGGAGCAACTGGATGTGTTTCTTCATGATACACTGGCCAGCAATGCATTTCCTTTTCACCTGTCCCTGTCCCACTTCCCTTTCCCCTCATTCTTGCTTCATGGAAATTACACTATCAAATAAAGCACTAGCACGTAAGCTGATGTCTCAGACTCTATATTTTAGAAAATTCAGGTTAATACAATGAAGGTAAGGTATAAAAAGTAGACCCTTCTGATGGGATTTTAGAGTTCAACTGGCCATCTTTATGACAGCAGTGGGGATCCAATCGTGTTAGGGTAGCTAATTGACAACTTAGGGATTGCTCTGAAAGACAGAGCACCTCTGTTATAGTTAGGGACAGCTCCAGGTTAGACTTAGCTCAAAACCAGGTGCAGGATCCGATTATATAGCAGAAATTCCAAGAAAAGAGGGGGAGACAGTTAGGTAGAATTTCCAAGAGCCCCAAAGTGGAGACAGTTAGGTAGACAAGCTTAAGAATTTTGAGCTCTTAAATGTCTCTAATCCCTGCAGGCTGGCAGAAATAGCCCCAAACCACTCTGCTTGCCTGGGGGGACCCTGCGAAGACCTAATCTGAAGCAGGTGCCTTTTAAGATGAGGCTTGTTCTCCTTAAGATATGCCCCCAACACACTTCATTGCCTTGTGGCTGAAAAGCAAAGTCAGGTTTCAGCACAGCCCAAGCAGGAAATGACAAGCTCTGTTCTGAGCAGGAATAGCCCACGTGCCAAAGAAATTTGCAGGATCTGGCGAACAGGTTGTAGCTGAAGCTAAAGGGAATGTGTGGAATAGTGTATCTTGAATATGTTAGACCAGGGGGACAGGACACAAAGGTGGATAGGGTAGGATTCATTAATACAGGAATGCTCAGCCATGATTCTGTATTCCTAATGACTTTATGAGATGACTTCTTGAAGCATGGATCTAATAATGTTCTACATCAAATGAAGAGGGGGAGATGGCAGCCCTTCCTTGGTGTCACATTGATACCTCCAGAAGGATTTGCAGGTTTTCGAGCATCACAGACTTGAAAGAGGCAGGGAAACCTCCACAACTGGGCACCACTGGTGAGGGTTTAGGTGATGGAAGCTTGTATCTCCTCCATGTCTTGCGTAATGTTGCTGATCTCTTTCTTGTGTATCAAGACAACACTGCCTTCACTGGTACCCAGTAATAAGCAAATATGTTTAATTTCCCCAAGCAATGTTTTATCTCGTCTCTCCATCAGTCTGAGCTTGCGACTGATACTGATCAAAATGGTGCTTACACAGTACATTATGCATTACATATAACTTTTCCCAGAATGTGACTCGTTTTTCCACTTTTCTTTTGGTATCTTTCATTCTACAAAACTTTATATTCACATATTTAAGTTGATTAGTATTTCCTTTTTTTTTTTTTTTTTGAGATGGAGCCTCAAGCTATCCCCCTCTGTAGAGTGCCATGGCATCATAGCTCACAGCAGCCTCCAACTCCTGGGCTCAAGTGAGTCTCCTGCCTCCGCCTCCCAAGTCGCTGGGACCACAGGCGCCTGCTATAATGCCTGGCCATTTTTTGGTTTCAGCCATCATTGTTGTTTGGCAGGCCCGGGCTGGGGATTCAAACCCGCCACCTCAAGCGTATGTGGCTGGCGCCTTAGCCGATTGAGCCACAGGTGCCAAGCCAGTATTTCCTTTTTTATCTTTTACTTTTGTAGCTTTTAGAAATGCCTTTACTTCAAGACCATAAATACCTTCTGTTATAATTTCTTTTACTAATTTTGCATATTATATATAATACCTTTTATATTGTTTTTTAAATTATATTGCATATAATATGATTGTTTTTCTCTTTATTGTTTGGGATTCATTGAGGGTACAAAGAATTAGGTTACACTGATTGCATGTGTTAGGTAAATTCCCTTTTATAATTGTGTCCGGTCCCTAAGAGCTGTGTCACATGCCGTGACCCCCCCCAAGCCTCCCCTCTCTCATTCCCCATCCCCCACCACGTACTAGGTCATCAATTGTCCTCATCTCAGAATTGAGTACATTGGATTCTTGCTTCTCCATTCTTGTGATGCTTTACTAAGAAGAACGCGTTCCACCTATATAATTGTTACATCAACTATGCTTTACTCTGACAATCCTTACCTTTATTGTTTAGAATTCAGCTTCCTACTGATTCGGCCTCACTATCTATAGCAATATTTTTCAACCTTTCTTATCTCACAGCACACTTGAACCGATAGTTAAAACTTCCGTGGCATGCTGAAAGTATGCTGATCAAAAAAAAAAAAGAGTAAAGAAAAGAATATACTTACTGTGCTTTGACTTTGTGTCAAAAATAATTAATTAATGATCTTTAAAAAAAATTCCAATTCATATGAGGGTGTACACATAGAGGTTACAATGTTGCATTTGTGAGATAAGGGCCCTGCTGTAGTTGTGTACCTTTACTTTGGGCCTGTTAGTTTGGGAGCATATCAGTAATTAAGGATCTTTAAAAAATTTTGTGGCACATCTAAGATCCTCTTCTGGCACCCTAGCTTGCCTAGGCACACCAGTTGATAATCACTGATCTATAGCGTTAGAATAGCTACTTTTGCCTTGTTGACTGTACCTAATCATTGTGATGCTCTGTGCAGCTGAGATAAGATAAAACTTTGTTTACTCTCATCCATACATTTCTTTCTAAAATACATAGAACACAGACCATTTCATGTTCTTTGCTGCCTAAGAACTTTTTACAGTTCCCAGCTGGTTAGTTATATTATCATTTACATAGCACTTAGTGTGCACCAGCCACTGTTTCATGAGGTTTTACGTATATTGACTAATTTAATTACAAACAAAACAAAATTATGAGGTGGAGGGTATTATTCTTTTACTCCCATTTTGTAGCTGCAGAAAACAAGGCACAATGAAGTTAAATAAGTCGGAAGAACAGGGGATTCAAACCTTGCTCTTTGGCTGCGGAATTTGGACCTTTAATGTCTACATTGTGCTGTTTTGCTAACCAAGGGTCTCTACTGAATATAGAATCAAGTCGAAAGTTTCCCAGCACCCCGTCCACCTACACACTGTGTTGGATCATGCTTTTAATCTCTGCCTGTTTTTCATTTCTGGATCTACTGCAGCCTGTGGCTCACCACACTGGACAGCTTGTTTATGGTTTTGTACCTTACTCAGGTTTTTCTCTCAGTCAGGGATAGACTTCTAAATGTTCCTCGCCTTTTCATTTTATTTTTTTTCATTCACTTCTTCTAACAAAGATTTATTGAGTAGTACTCTGTGCCAGGCGCCAGGCTTGGGTGCTAGGTTACCAGAGTAAGAAGGCAAATCCTTGTTGCAAGGGTCTTTCTGTGAATGAAGGGCAGTCACAGCCCTTAGCTAAATACATAATCTCCAGCATTCTCTGCTCTCTCTCCAGTCCCGAAATTCATCTCGGAACTCTCTGAACATTCCTGAAACCTTTACGGCCCTGTATTCCACCTGGTGATTAGTTGTGTCCATGTCCTCTGCTTCCTGCAGAGAAAGTGTGGGGGTTGTAGATGTCAATGCGTCTATGCATTGAGTAGCCTTTAAAGAAATGGCTGCATTGATCTGAATGAAAAGATGAAGAAAGTTAAAAAGATAACTAAATATTAGGTGGTGAGATGCGAAGGAGAGATTTTGTGTTTTTAATTTTTTTTTTTTAAAGACTATCTATGTATCTGTTGGGGGTAGTCCACATGGTTAACAACTAAATTAGGAAAGAGCACTAACCTTATTTATTCTTTCTCCAGCAGTAACTTTAGATATCAAAAGACTTTTGAATGGGCAAAAAGGATCCCTGAAGCCTGCAAAGATGTTAATTATAAGGAAACAGCAATTTACATTATTTATAAGGGAGCTATTTACATTACTTAGCCCTGTCAGACACAATAGCTGCACAGCTCCCTTCTTTTAGTACAGGGAAAAGAATAATGCAAAGTGACAAGGACATAGAAAAGATATTATAATGGCTGAATCTCATTACAAGGAAGATAACACCTCTAAAATGTTAAAAAAGTGCCTCAAATTTAATTTAAAAGGAACGAAATGGAAACTTCCATTTTACCCCAGTGATGATTCAGAATATAACACCCATTTAAATATTCAGACAAGCTTCCCCAAACTACTGCTAGTTAAGTATCGTTAGGTTTAGTGTGTGCACGGAGGAAAATGACTAAGATGTGATGTTTCATAATTCAAGTATTTGAATTTAATTAGTCATATTTTCTTTTACCAGTGACTTTGAAATGGAAGTGTCTGCACTATGAAAAAGCTTGTTTGCGAGAGCAGCCAGATTAGAAGGAAAAACACCATTTAAGTCTGTTTTATTTTTATTTTCTTTCCTCCTCTCTGACCACTTTAATTTAATTTTACCCTGCTGTTTCACTTTCATCAATATAATAGATAGCACTCGGTGGCAAATGACATCAGCCTTTGATCTGAAGTGGACAAGTCTGCTCTGTGAGAACAAGGAAAAGATCAGAAGACAGAAGATTTACCAAGCTGATTTAAAAAAAACGCCTATTAGTATATACATCTGGGGGAGGGGGATAAATATCCAGTGATGAATATTTCTCTCTGGGCCTATGTTCTTTAAAGTCTTAAAATTTGTCTTGGTCACCCTGAGTCAAGATAAAATCTTTGTCAATCAAAGGATGATATCTACATCCTGATTAGAGAATTGGGCATCTACAATGAGGTGTCATTGCATTTCGGCTTGCTAGGTAGGTTCTTTGGCCACGATTACCTGTCTCAATGAGCAAAATCATCTTTTCTCAAAGAATATTAGAGTATAGTACACAGAACACATTAGGCCAGTCTCACAAATTAGCACGTGCCCACAGAGTCTGCAAGAAATTAGGTCAGACCTGAAAGAAATCAGTCTGTGGTCCAATAAGCCTGTTAATCTTAAATGTGAAATCAGGTTCCCAGGGTGTTAGGGTCTCTACCTTTATTTGTTTTTAAGTGTGACAGAACTGGTAACAACTTTCAGTGTTAAAAACCTATTTTTCTAAGCTATCAAATATTTCTGGTCCTTCTCTGAGATAATTTTTGATACTGCATAGTTTATAAGGAAAGCAGAGTCCCTATTATTTGAAAACTCGTACTTTAAATTAATGAATTCAACTCTCACTGTTGCCCATAATAGGTAGGGAAAGAAGAACTTCCTTGCTTCCAAGAATTTTCCTGGAGGCCTGTAGTTTCCCCATCAGAAGTAAAGTTTCCTAAAATTGCTGTTTAAAATGCAAAAGTATTTTAAAAGACAATACTTCAAACTACTAGAAGGTATTAATGCCCAATACTTATGATTAAGTAAAATGCACACTAATTTAGAATATAGCGATAATTAGAATAAGGTTGAAAGGCTAATAAATAAATAGAATCATAACTGTTAGAGGCACAGACTATCATCCTCACATTTTCAGACCTCAAGTTATGGAAAAAGGAAAGAGATTGGATCAGTTCCATGTACCCTGGGAGACTGGTTCCAAGACCCCTGGAGGGATACCAAAATCTGTGTATGCTCAAGTTCCTTACATAAAATGGTATAGTGTATGCATATAACCTACACACGTCCTCCAGTAGACTCTAAATCGTCTCTAGATTACTAATGTAAATGCTATGTAAATAGTCATGCTGATGTTGCAAAATTTACGTATTTTTATTGCTGTATTGTTGTATTTTTCCCCCCCGAATAATTTTGATCTGAGGTTGCTTGAAAGCTTTGGTTTTCTAAACTGAGAAATGGATATAATAATAGCGTACTAGTTGTAAAGTTGTTATGATGATGAAATGAGATAAATGAAATTATGTATCTCAAATGTTTAGAAGAATGCCTGTCACACGTTAATGCTCATCATTGTTAATGTTATTAGTATTAAGCGGCCAAAATGGGGAAAGAGTATAGTCTGAATTTGTGATTGTAAATTTTTGGCTCTAATATTCGCAGGCTTTCTGTTCAGAACCTTGTTTCTATTTTCGTCTCTAGGGCGGTGTCGCTCGGCTCCACGGTGCAAAAAAAACGCTCGGGAGGTTCGGGCCTTTCCGGACTCGGTCTTTTCTTCCTCTGCCCAGCAGGGGCCGCTGTGTTTCCCGGAAAGCGCACGGCTGGATGCGTGGTTGCTGGGAGACCGTCGCCAGGCAACCGCGTGTACACTCGCTCCCAGCCGACCCAGGTCCTGTCAGTATGGCGGCGCAGGGCGCCACTTCGAGCTCTCCCTCAGACGAGTCCCCGGTGTCCAAGTCGCCTACCGAGTTGCCGCCTACTCCCCCACCGACCTCGACCGCGTTTTCCAAGTCGACGGAGAGCCCCTCGAGTTCGCCGCTTGGCTGGGTCTGCCCCGAGGACTCGTTGCCCTTAGCCGTGTTTTATGGGCCTCTGGACGCGAAAAACCCACTCCTGGCCTCTTTCGAGAAGGACATCCGCGAGTTGTTAGGGTTTATGAAGAAAAAGAAGGCTTCGGCGACAACGGAGCAACAGCTGCAGGAACTCCGGCGGCGTTGGTAAGCGGAGGCGGGGCGCCGGCTGGAGGGGGAACCCGCGGCGGCGGGAGAAGGGTCGGCGGAGCCGGCGGGGCCTGGCTGAAGGGCCCCGGAGTCATAAAGTCTTAACAAGTGGAGATTCGTTGCTCTTAACAGTTCTAACTCCTGGGAGATGTTATAGCTGGGCTTCCAGTTCAGGTCAAAATAAAAATCAATCCAGAAACGTTTCTCCGTCTTGCTACTCTATGCTAATCAATTTTTGGTCCTCTTGGGGGTTTCACAACTTATGTTTGTCTATGAGGTTTTGTAGATAGAGAAAATGGGATGACTTTGAGGTAGCTTAGGTTCTTGAAAAAGTTAGTTCTTGACACGGGTAAAGTATGTCACGTGCACTTTAATTCCATATTCTATTGTTATTAGGATTACAGGTGATTTTTTCTTAATTTTGTGACTTATTCTGAACATCTGTTTACCTTTTGAGGGGCTCTATTACCATGTTACTAATGTTACTACAGACTGCAAACCACCTGTTTTTAAGGTTCTTTCCCATTTTATATTAGCATCTTTCTTTTCTGGTCAAATACCTTGCAGACTGAACAGTTACAAATGTTGATAAGTGGCAAAGAATACCAGTATAGTGAATAGTTTTAATTTTCATGCATTTAATATAAAGATAGTTTTAACATTTATTACTCATTCATTCATTTAACAACTGTTTGTTGAGCACCTACTATATATCAGGTACCATTGTAGGAACTGGGAAAATGTAAAGTTAAGAAAAAATGGAAACATCTTTATCTTCATGGAGTATATATTTTTGTGAGTCTAGACAGTCACTAAATAAATACGTAAGCAAATTATTTTACAAGGAGATGAATGCTGGAAAAAACAGGGAATGGGGACGCAGGATATGGGATGAATGCTGTAATTTTAAATGGGGTTGTGTGGAACATGGTTGGGGAGGTCAGGCAGAGTGGCTTTAAGAAAGATGAGAAAGAGATGTGGGAACAATTGATGAGGTTTTCTAAATAAAGAGGTCACAGAGGAAGAAAGGCAAGTGGGAAGGACCTGGGGGTGACTTTGTGATTGTGGGAAGAGCAGGAGGGACGGAGATGGAGTTTGCTTTTATATACATGGAGATGTAATTCAACATCCAGGCAGAGCTATTGTGTAGGTAGTTGGACATTTGACTCTGGAGGTCAGAGGAGATATACATTTGGGATTCATCAGCTGTTAATGATGTCTAAATCATGACACTTGATGAAATAGCTAAGGGAGTGAGTGAGGTGCAAAAAGGGAGAGTTCAAGGACTGAGCCCTGGGAGGCTCCCCATGTTGACAAGTGGGGATACTAAAAAGAAAGCAACAGAGGATAAGACCCAGTGGCCAAGGAGGTGGAAGAAAAACCAGTCAATGCCTGGTGTAATGGAATCGGGTAGAGGAAATGTTTCTGGGAAGAAGTGACCATCTGTGGCAAATCCTGACCAAGCAAGATAAGAACCAAGAACGGATAAGGGAGAGCACATTCCATACCTAGCCTCTATATACTTACGTTTAAACAGTTTACAGGGTTGTGCTTTATCTTCCCATCTCCACCATCAGCTTCCAGTCCAAACCACTACCATTTCTCATCTTCCCTGCAGGCACTCTCCCTCAAATTTATCCTTCACAGAGCTCTCAGAATGATCTTTGAAATAAACCACCTACTCTGATCTGAAGTCTTTCTATTGCTTACCGTTGCTTTTGGAATAAAATCAAGACACCTTCTGCTACTTTCCAGGGTCTGAGGATCTGACCCTACCTCTCACCCTTCACTTTTCTCTCAGGGCTTTCCAGAGTAACATGTTGGTCCAGCTGTTTCTCACCCCAAACCTTTATATTTACTATCAACTTTGTCTGAGTGTTCTTCCCCTAGTTTTTAAAAAATCTGGCTCTTTCTCCTCCATCAGGCTCAGCTTAGTAGTCACCTCCTAAAGGGGCCTTTCCTATCTCATGTAGGTTCAGCCATCATCTTATATTTTTTACATATTTGATTTCTTGAGTATTCTCTGTCTCTCTATTAGAATGTAAGCATTCTGGTGACTTTGGTTACTGTATCTCCTTTTCAATGCTCTATCCCCAGAACTTAACCTAGGAGATGGGACATAGTAAACGTTCAATAAATATTTAGTAATGAAAGTATTCAAGGGTTACGATCCTTGTATTATCAGTTATCATGAACATTCTATATAGGAAAGTAGACCTGGGGCAAATTGTAAGTACTATCTGTCCTATCTTTAAACAGACTATAAGAATCACGAACACTAAGGATTGACATGGCCCTTAACCATTCAGCCTCTCACACAATTTAGATCTTAGTAGTCCAGAGAGAGAGAGACAGACTTTCAATGAGTCAAGTCAACACACAAATGCTATGAAAGAAGCAGCAGCTGAGCACTTGTGATGTGACAGGCATTGTACCAGGCACCAGGGATACAGCAGTGAACCAGACGTGAATTTCTCCCTTCTTGGAGTTTAGAGGGGAAATTTAGACAATAAACATAGCAAATAGACACATTTTATTTATCGCCTAGAAAATCATAAACACTAGGGAGAAAAGAAGAAGAGATTATGGAGTGAGAGGCAGGAGGCTGCAATTTTTAGTAAGGTGGTCAGAGCACATGACTCAAGCAGACACTTGAGAATATACTAGGGACCTCCTTTCAAATGAGTGAAAGGGGACATGCCATTAAATTGAGATTAGAAGGATACTAGGGGGTTGACCAGACTAATGGAGAAGCTAAGCAGAGAAAACAAGCATGTAGGAAGGTCCCTGATGGAACAGACCTAGGTGTTTTGGAGGAATGGATGGAATCTCATTTAGCAGGAGCAAAGTGAAGGTGGGTATAATGGTATGAGATGAGATTTAGAGAAATAGGGCTTTGGAAGGTTTTAGAGGCCATTCTAAAGAGTTTCCATTTATTCTCAATGGAATGGGAATGCCTTGGGTAGTTTTTGGTACCTGATGTGATATTTATTTATTTACTTATTTTTGAGACAAACTCTTACTCTTTTGCCCTGAGGTTGAGTGCCATGGCATCATCATAGCTTACAGAAACCTCAGACTCTTGGGCTCATGCCTCAGCTTCCCAAGTAGTTGGGATTACAGCTACCCACCGTAATGCTCAGTTAATTTTTCTATTTTTTGTAGGGACAGGGTCTTGCTCTTGTTCAGGCTGGTCTTGAACTCCTGAGCTCAAGCAATCTACCTATGTTAACCTCCTAGAGTGCTAGAATTACAAGCATTAGCCACTGCACCCAGCATGTTATTTTTATTATTATTATTTTTTATTGAATGGTAACTATGTACATTAATGCACTTCTGGGGTACAGTGTGGGGTTTTCACATGCAATCCAAAATACTTCCATCAAACTGGTCAACACAGCCTTCACGTCATTTTCTCAGTTATTGTTTTAAAACGTTCACATTCTACTCTTAGAAAGATTCACTTGTACCCCTGTAAGATAAACCTCACAAGTGATCCCTCCAATCCCCCTCCCTCCACTCATTCCACCCTCCCTTCTCTCTCCTCCCTTCCCACATTCTTAGGCTATTTGGTTATAGCTTTCATATAAAAGGTATAAATTAGTTTCATAATAGGGGTTTGTACATTGGATACTTTTTCCTCCATTCTTGTGATACTTTGCTCAGAAGAACATTCTCCAGCTCCATCCATGTGAACATGAAGGACGTAAAGTCTCCATCCTTCTTAAGTGTTATTTTTATTTTGAAATGTGCTTTTGGTGATCATGTCCAACAGGAGCAAGAATGGCAGTGTGGAGAAGAGTCAGGAGTCCAGGAGGTAGGAGTTGCTTTCATAAGATATTTGACAGATGGTTATTTTTTTTAAATCAAAATTTGTTTCTTATTTTAACTTGAGGAGCTTCCATAAGCATAAAATTCACCGCATCTAAAATATAAATTTTCACCATGTCATTAAATAAGAGTGTGATACATTTTTTAAAAATATGCTTTTGCTGTATGCATGTAAGACTTAGATATTCTGGTTGTACAATAATGATTTTCTATTTTAGAACATTCTAAATATCTAGCAGCAGCTATAACCAATTAGTAATCACAAGTACATTAACATGTTTTGTTAAATGATGTACATCTCTTCTTAGTGTATATTATATAGTTTTTGTTTAACTGTTATGTAAGCTATTTTCAACAAGCAGCTCATTAACCTGAACTTAGGGTTCACTGAAAAAAATTTTTTCTCTTCCTTATTATATAACCTTGATTGATTTAACAAAGCTGGTATTTTTCTTTTATGAGTAATAAACCTACTCATCATTATCTCATCTGTAAAGTTTAGAAGAATTAAGTATTTCATCTGCATAATTTAAGAATTCTAGCAAGATTTGGTGATGTTCTTGAACTCATTATATTTATTCTGATACTGTGGTATTTTATTAACCCACAAATGAAAAGTGAAAAAGGTAAAACACAAAATACCTGTCCCCTTTTTTAAACTTCTGTGGTTTTCCAGTGAGAATGGCCCACATCACAAAATCTCAAAACTGTAGATGGTGGCATGGATGTGGAGAGAAGGGAGCACTTTTACACTGTTAGTGGGACTGCAAACTAATACAGCCTTTTTGGAAGGAAGTATGGAGAACCCTCAAAGAACTCAGATTAGACCTCCCATTTGATCCTGCAATCCCATTAGTAGGCATCTTCCCAGAAGGAAAAAAAAAACTTTTACCATAAGGACGCTTGCACTAGACCAGTGGTTCTCAACCTTCCTAATGCCACAGTGTATTTTCATTGTTAAAAAGGGGTCGCGACCCACAGGTTGAGAACTGCTGCACTAGACTGTTTATCACAGCTCAATTTACAAGTGCCAATATGTGGAAACAGACTAAATGCCCACCAACCCAGGAATGGACTAACAGACTGTGGTATATATATATCATGGAATACTATTTAGCCATTAAAAAGATGGAGACTTTACATCTTTTGTATTAACCTGAATGGAAGTGGAACACATAATTCTTTTTTTGCAATTTTTGGCTGGGGCTGGGTTTGAACCCACCACCTCTGGCATATGGGGCCAGTGCCCTACCCTTTTGAGCTATAGGCACTGCCCCGGAGCACATAATTCTTAGTAAAGCATCACAAGAATGGAGAAGCAAGAATGCTGTGTATTCAATTCAGATATGAGGACCGTGAGGGTAAGGGAATGGGAGAGCAGAGAGAGGGAAGGAGGGAGGAGGTGGAGGGGTCACTGTGTGAAACACTTTTTGGGGGGGCGGGACACAATTATAAGAGGGACTTTAACCTAACAAATGCAATCAATATAACCTGGTTCTTTGTACCCTTAATGAATCCCCAACAATAAAAACAAAACAAAACAAAACAAAAAAAACCTTCTGTGGTTTTTATTTGCCGCATTTACTTGACTTGGTACATGTATATATTTTCCTATCCCCAATATTTTTAATCAGTCCATGAAGACAGGAATGCCTTGTCCCCCTGACTCAGTGATTCAATCAGTATCATCTAATTATCCAAATGGATTAATTAACATGTTTTGGTTGAGATTGTTTCATTATTGTTCCACCATGTATGGCGTAAGTATTAGAGTCATATTCTTAAGTTTAGAGCCTATATAGTCAGCTCAGGCTGTTACAACAAAATATGATAGACTAGTGGCTTAAACAATAGAAATTTATTTTTTCACAGTATTGGAAGCTGGGAACCCCAGATTAAGGTCTGACAGGGTTGGTTTCCAGTGAGGACTTCCCCCCCATTTGTAGAAAGCTGCCTTTTCTCTGAGTGAACATGCACAGAGCAGGCTCTCTGTTGTCTCTTCTTGCAGGCATCAATCCCATCAGAATAGGGCCCTACCCTATGACCCTGAATCCTAATACAGCCACACGAGGGACTGGGGATTGGGGCTTCAACATATGAATTTGGGGGTTGGAAGAAACATTCAGGCCATAAAATTGTCATTATTTAGAAATTTATGAGATAGGATTGGACAACTCTTAGGGGAAATTTAGATTTTTCTTGGGGTATTTATAATTTCCAGAAGAGAGGGAAGGAGTAAATGTTAACTAAATAAATGAATAAAATAAGCAATAACCTACTACTCTTTGAAATGCTGATCAGAAACCATTTTGAAAGGTTGGGTGTAGTGGCTCACACTTGTAATCTTAGTATCCTGGGATGCCAAAATGGGTGGACTACTTGAGCTTTAGAGTTGGAGACCAACCTGAGCAAGAGCAAGACCCCATATCTAAAAATAGCCAGCTGCCGGGAAGTGCCTGTGGCTCAAAGGAGTAGGTCACTGGCCCACATACAGGAAGTGGCGGGTTCAAACCTGGCCCCCGCCAAAAAATAAATAAATAAAAATAAAAATAGCCAGGTGCCTATAATCCTAGCTATGTGGAAGACTGACGGAAGAGCATCACTTGAGCTCAGGAGTTTGAGGTTGCTGTGAGCTATGATGCCATAGTACTCTACCCAGGTTGACAAAGTGAGACTCTCGTCTCAAAAAAACCCCCAAAAACAAAAAAAGTCATTTTGAAAATACTGCATGCTTTTTGTTTTACTTAGTGAAAGAAAACATAACCTTAAATGGATTAACTAGATATTTGAGCCCTTGAACCCTTCATAGAAAATAATAAAATAAAAGTATTATTTTTTCCCTAATCATTTATTCATTCTTTCATTCAACAAATTATTTATCAAGTACCTACATGTACTATGCATTCACTAATCTTGGGATTGGGCAATGAATAATATAGTCAAAAGTCTTTGCCTTCAGGGACCTCACATTCCACAGGCCTGGAGAGCACAGTTATACACGTATAGCACATAGATGCACTGAGCCACAGACTCATCATCTATATATTGGGATATTGATATTACCCATCTTGAGGGTGTGAAAACAAAATGAAAAAATGTACATATGGTATGCCAAAAGACTCAGAATAGCCAACACAGTATTTTTTTTTTTTTTGAGACGGAGCCTCAAGCTATCCCCCTGGTAGAGTGCCATGGCATCACAGCTCATAGCAACCTCCAACTCCTGGGCTCAAGTGAGTCTCTTGCCTCCGCCTCCCAAGTAGCTGGGACCACAGGCGCCCGCCACAACGCCTGGCCATTTTTTGGTTGCAGCCATAATTGTTGTTCGACGGGCCCGGGCTGGGGATTTGAACCCACCACCTTAGGTGTACGTGGCTGGCGCCTTAGCCGATTGAGCCACAGGCACCGCCCACTAATCTTTTCTTTTGTAATGACTCATCTGCAAGTAATCACATCAAGTTTATTCTTTGTCTCAATCATTGTAGTTTTTATCTCTACAAGCTGTATTTCAGCCTTTTTTAAAATCTATCTTTCATGTCCTTGTCAAATTTTGGAACATACAGAATGCAGTTAGAATGATCATTTTAATAACATTCCTAATTTTTATATCTGTGTTGTTCCTGGGTCGGTTTCCATTGATTGATTATCTTCTTCCCTCTGGGTTGTGTGCTCCTGCTTCCTTGCATGCCTAGTTCTCTTTGACTGGATGCCAGACATTGTGAATTTTACCCTATTCGGTGCTGGGTATTTTTGTATTCCTACAAAACTTCTTGAGCTTTTTGTTTTGTTTTGTTTTTTCCAGGGAGCAAACATTTTAATTACAGATTGACATACAATGCATCAGATGAGGCAAATACAATATTGTACCAGTTTTATAAACCTGAACCATAAAAATTTTACATCCTAGTACACTTAAATAAAACGAAAAAAATGCTTAGATAATAGACTATGCTTTAAGTTGTTTTAGAAATAGGTACATAGGAAGGAAAATGATCGCTTGTGCTTTTTTTTTTTTTTTTTTTTTGCCAGGGCTGGGTTTGAACCCACCACTTCCAGCATGTGGGGCCAGTGCCCTACCCTTTTGAGCCACAGGTGCCACTCCACCTTGTGCTTCTTTAAAGTCAAATGGGAGTGTCCAGGAAGCCCAGGGCAAAGGCACCCCTGGCTGGTGAGGCCACACAGGGCCCAGTCTGGGTGCCAGGTTCCCACTAACTTGCCTTCTCTGGTTCTGTCAAAAGCATCATCCTGTCCACAGTACATTTAAAATGCTATTTCTGGGATGAAAATGGGAAATGTCCTCATTTAAAAAAAAATCTATATATCAGCGAAAACTCCAGTTTATCTACTTGTAAACTTTCAGATTATTGGGGACATAAAAGCTGATATCAATTGAACTATGACTTAGAAACAAACCCCCCAGATGAGAAAAATGGAGAATTGGTTTAGGCTATCAATTTAACTTGAATAAATTTTTCTGGTTTCTTTAAGAAGGATAATTTTCCGTAGCAATCAAAAGGTTCCAAGTTCCAACTGTTACTTGGAAAGAGTCTGATTCTTTTGGATCTTGCTTTTATAATTTGGTAGGTGAATCCAGAAAAGTACTCAGTCTTAGGCTAATCATTCCTCACTACTGAGGCAAGATCTTGTTGGACATTCTACCCAGAGCCTTGTGGAGGAGGAGTTTTTCCATTCTGTCCAGTGGGAACAGACATCGTTGCCAGTCCTGTGTGCGTGCTGGACGCTGTTCTCGCCCATCCTTCGGGTGGTTCTTCCCCTGGCCTCAGGTGGCTTCCTCACACACACGAGCTGACTAATGCTCTGCTGAATCCTTGGAGGGACCTGCTGTAGTTTCTCTGTCTGTGCATTTTCCTCCTGTCCAGTACTTTGCCTATGACTCTAGGCACTTTGATCTTTCCAGACTCTCTGCTCTGTCTCCTCAACTCAAAGAGACACTGGGCTCTGCTTTAGTTTCCCTTCCCTGGCCGTGGCCTGGAGCCTTTCCCAGGGCAGTACATTGTAGCTATGGTAGGGCTCACCTTGTTTCCCATCTTTAAGGGGTCATTATTATTATTTTTTTTTGCAGTTTTTGACCAGGCCAGGTTTGAACCCGCTACTCCAGTATATGAGGTGGGCACCCTACTCCCCTTGAGCCACAGGTGCTGCCCTTGGGTCATTGTTCTTTGTTGCCCAATGTCAAAGTGATTTAGTGACTTGAAAACCAGTGTTTCAGATGTTTTTCTATTTTTCTTGTTATTTATGACCAAAGGGTAAATCTGGTCTCTGTTATTCCATCTGAGGCAAAAATGGAAGTCCCTTTTTGATGTTTTGGCCAAGATTCTTTTCTTTTTTTTTTTTTTTTGAGACAGAGCCTCAAGCTATCCCCCTGGCTAGAGTGCTGTGGCATCACAGCTCACAGCAACCTCCAACTTCTGGGCTCAAGCGAGTCTCCTGCCTTTGCTTCCCAAGTAGCTGGGACCACAGGGGCCCACCACAATGCCCAGCTATTTTTTGGTGGTAGCCATCATTGTTGTTTTGGTGGGCCTGGGCTGGATTTGAACCCACCACCTTAGGTGTATGTGTCTGGTGCCTTAGTCACTTGACCCACAGGTGCTGAGCCTTGGCCAAGATTCTTAATTGGTTCATTTTTATTACTCACCTGTTCTTCTTTTAAAATTTCAGACTGTTTTAGCTCTTTATATTCATATTTTGTTCTTATATGGATATTGTTCCTTCATTTGAGAAACCGAAACATAATATTTAACATTTTTGTTAGATAATCCTATCATGATTATTATTATTTATTTATTTATTTATTTTTAGAGACAGAGTCTCACTTTATTACTCTGGGTAGAGTGCCATAGCCTCACAGCTCACAGCAACCTCCAGTTCCTGGGCTTAGCTGATTCTCTTGCCTCAGCCTCCCAAGTAGCTGGGACTGCAAGCACCCGCCACGATGCTCGGCTATTTTTTGTTGCAGTTTGCCTGGGGCCGGGTTTGAACCCACCACCCTCGGTATATGGGGCCAGCACCCTACTCACTGAACCACAGGTGCTACCCAATCCTATTATTTTAATTTTATCTGTATTAGATTTTCCTTCCTATTGTTTGATTTTGTTGGCTTTTTTTTCTGAGGGTTAGATTTCTTCATTTACTTACAAATTTGGGTTTTCAAACTCATTTTGAGTAGTCCCTGAAGAAGTACATTATGCTTTTGAGCAAAAATTACCTTTTGAAATATTTTATCTGTTATTCTTATGTTTTCAGAGCAGCAATACAGAGCAATCTTTAAAATCCAGCATTCCATGTCTATACTCTGGTATATGTAGGCCCATAGTCTGGAGTCCTAGCTCTGCTATACATGCTTATTTAAGTTTCTGAAATCTTTTGAGACTCAGTTCTCTCATCCCCAAGATGGGCACAATATGTGTAATACCTCCCTTGCAGAATTTTTGTGAGGATTAAGTGTAAGTACCTGACAGGGGTTTCCAAATGTTATTGACTTTGTAATTGAAACTAGATCCCATGCGGTATGAATGAAACAGAGAAAGCTGATATTTCGCCAACAGGTGCAAAGGAGGCTGCTGGACTTTTAAAACAAAAGAACTCCAAAGACATGCGACTGTTTACATTTAGCACCAACGCTCGCTTGATGCAATTTCTGGTTGTGTGTTCTCAGAGGGAGTGGGTAGAACACACAGAGGCGGGGAATGTATGCTATTTCTGGAGCCAGAATGCAACAAATCCAGCAGCAGGAATAACCTTCCTGGTGCTGATCAGTTGCTGTGACTCTGGAAACCGACATAAATTAAGTAGCCAAGACCTATGTTTTTCTCAGCCTAGAGAAAGAGTGTCAAAGACTCATGTCATTCAGATCCAAACAGCCAGGCTGAGGCCCGTGGGTGGCTTAGGTATGGGAGGTGGGAAGCTAGAGCTAGTTTTAAGCAAAGAAAGGCCTCAGCTGAGTCCTGTAGGATCTGAGGATGCTCTCCTGGAGCAGATTACTTACTTACACTGCTGGATCTTCACGTCATTTTCTTGAGCCCTTCCAAGCCCAGGACCCAGCATGGTGGGTTTGCCTCCACTACCGGGTCACTCCAGGTTTTCTTTGTGGTACCCCACATACACACACTGACTCTCTGAGGTCCTGTGCAGCTCCAAGTTGCTTTTCACTTAGCTTACTGACTCCTGAAAGCACCACAGAGTAGGGGCGGGGGGAAACTTAAGGCAGAAACAAAAGAACTGGAAAAAATGAAGTCACTACATTCAAGGCTCTTTCACATTTGGAGATTGATTTGATTCACTGAATCCCTAGAAAGTAACAATTATTTTTACTTATTTTTACTTTATTTATTTATTTATTTATTGAGATGGAGCCTCAAGCTATCCCCCTGGGTAGAGTGCCATGGCATCACAGCTCATAGCAACCTCCAACTCCTGGGCTCAAGCGAGTCTCCTGCCTCAGCCTCCCAAGTAGCTGGGACCACAGGCGCCCGCCGCAACACCTGGCCATATTTTTTGGTTGCA